>CAKKLC010013676.1:0-20900 GCA_918559645.1 Ceratonova shasta
GAAAGAAAAGTACACGACTTCGACTCAAAAAAGCTTAATTTTATCAGACTGTTTTCTACCTTTGCATATAGCCATTTAAAATGTTATATGGATAAAAATAAAACAAGATCAAACTTTAATAATTATTTATTAGAATTTATTCTTAAAACAACAGTGCTTCTATTAAATCTGTATTCGAAGAAGCTCTTAAATCAGAATTTGGGATTTTGAGACCAGGAAAATAAGCGCTTTACCGATACTTTGGTTGGGAGTGATGCTGTAACGATCAATACTGAATCTTTACAATTTCTAGTTACTGCTTTATTGCCGTTTTAACAATTAATTTAACGTTCAGTCAATTTTTTCCATGATTTTCAAAGCATCATAAAATTCAATTTTAAAATTTTGAAATAGAGTCTTCTTAATCTATATTGGGATTGTGAATCAAAGGAGGACGTTTTAGTTTTTCTTGTTCAATTAGATATTTCTCAAAATCGTCTTCAGATTCAGTCATGTCGAATGAAGATGATGGTACTTCTTGTACACTGCCTGCCGTCGTCTCTTTTTCTAGTTGAATGCCTATTATACGAACGGATAATTCATCAGAGCGTTTTTAGCTCTATTTATTTGTTCTTCCGTCAATATGGATTGAAACATGGTGTCTAAATAAATCCCATCTAACATAATATAACTGTCCAGTAAATGTTTTTCTCTGCATAGCATGAAGTTTTTAATTCCACAAGTAAGAGTTTTATTTACAATCCTTGAAAAACGAAAAATGATGTTTTTCCACTCCTTGAAAAATAAACCAGGAGTCAAATATTTTGCTTGTATTACTTTTGTAGCTATATAAGGATGGTGAAGCACAAACTCAAGATCGTCAAATTCTTTCCATTTAATTCTATTCATATATACGTTCTGGTTGACCATGTCCTCAAGATAAAGTTTCAGTTTAAGAAGTCGCTGTAACATTAAGAATGTACTACTCCATCTTGTAGCTTGATCTAAAATCGATCCCAATATGGCTCTTCATTTGATTATGAGATATATTTTTGGTGTTCTAGCAGCTATTGTGACAGTTCGTACATTTTCACAAAATTCTCGTTGCGTGAACTTCTCTCAAGCCACACGGATTGCTAATTGTAACGTATTTACTACACATCGCATACAATTGATCTTACAAAAAATCAGAAGAGGCAGCACAAAGTGTATCATCTAAAATACTAGAGTAATCATCAATATTGTTTTCCGCCTCAACAGTAATTAATTTTTTGATAGTACTCAGCATATTACGGGCTTGTCTGTCACAATTGATACAATTTGTTATAGTTTAATATTAAACTCTTTCAGAACATTCATTACAAGTATTTCTAAATATTCGCTTGAGTAGTCAGATATATTGTCTTTGATTGCCAGTGAACGCGTTACTAATTTTTTAGTATTATCCAAGAATTGGACAATGAATCCCAAGTAATTTACCCGATAAAATGTACACGTGTTTATTTTTCAATAAACAAACGTTCAATGTAAGAGATTTTTATCTTCATTTTTCTATTTATTAGCGTCCTTTATTACTAAATTTCGTACACTACTTCTTTCTAAAAATACTCCGACTTTACGAGCAATTTTCCCGTTCAATTTAATGAACTCTGGATTGTAGAAAAAAGTGATAAAAAAAGAATTTTTATATACCATTACACTGATGAAATCCTAAAATTTTTTAGCCGTAATATTCACGGTAACATTATCACTTGTAAAATACTTAGTTACTGGCACTTGATGATTCCCATTATTACTTAGATTTAAAAGACTGTTTCCTTCTCAAAATTGATCTTATATAAGTTTTGGTGATGGCGTTTAATGCGACGCTTAATATACAATACCTACTGATGCACTAGATCCTTTCCCATCGAAAGCACTGATTTTTACACACAGATATGTTTTCTAAGGTAATCTTCAGCTTGACATAAAAATAATTGATCGTCCTCAGTCATTTTAAAATATTCATAAACCGTAGATTTTTTCTTAGATCCCTGATACATTTTGAATAGGTGAAATTGCTCAATATTTATTTACACTAAAAAAATGTAGCCTATTATAAATGAAAATTTAAATAAAAAATTAAATATGTTATTACAAAGGAAACGTACCCCTGGTCCCTGGTTTAACAAAATTTAATACAGAAATGGAGACATTTTTGTTTACGTAAAGGGAGGATATAAACACGTGGATATGACCAATGCAGAACGATGACTGACCAAAAAATTATCGGAAAATAGCTTCAAACAAAAGCAGAAACAAATGCTCCTTTTCTTTCGACATAAGAAAGAAGGAGAAAAACACATTTTTGTAAACTTTATGAATTAAATAGATATCTGCGATTAACCATACCTCTGCGACTTGCGCCTGCAAGTTTAATATTCGTGCATAATACACATTCATTATAATAATTAAAAAAATGTATTTTAGATTTTAACGAAAAATGAGTCGAAGTCGCTTGTTTTTTACGAGTTTTACTCTTACTCAAGCCTGAACACCGCAACTCCGACTTCATAGCCCTGGTCAAAAGGTTTAATCAATTCGTTAATATGGTTTATGATAACATTTTTACCAAAAAAATAATAACACAAATAAGAAGATTAAACAAGATAGAATATAATTTTTAATTATAATTCTTCGTTGTTAAGCGCTTTTATAACAAATCTCTTCACATGATTAAAATAATCGATGCAATTACTTGGTGAAATTTTTTATCTGTTATTTAAAATTGCAGAATTGGACTCATCATTATTTTTTGAGTTCTGGGATTTTATATAGCTCTTCCGTAAGACAAATACTTTTTCTATCGGATTTAGTTGAGGCGAATAAGCAGGCAAAAATCGTAGCACATGACCTTTAAATTCTATAAGCTCTGCTATACTAAAAAAACTTGTATTTTGATGCATTATTTATCACGATGATCATATTGGACAAGTTTTGCTCGTCAAAAATCCTTAAGATATTACTTATAAAACCAGTATTGATTTCGGTATTATAAGCTTTATCTTTAACTAAGAAATTGATTCATTCTCTTTTTCCTTTAGCAGCACAAACCGAAAATTTTCAAAATCTCACAGACTGAACAAGCGTTTGTGGAGTTTTTCCTCGTGCACTAAATTTGATAGAAGTTTTGAAGATCAGCTTATTCTCATTTCATCGACCAATACAAGCTTATCTTCATCCTGTAGAAAAAAAGAAGACGCATAATCATATATTTTAACTATATTTGCGGTCGTATTTCTCGCTTCTGGAACCAGCTGAATTCGTTTAGGCTATAATTAAAATCTCCTATGCTTCTATACATCGTTGATATAGAGGCTATTTTATTTTTGTTTTTTCTAATAGAATCTTTTAGGGATTTAGAGAAATATAAGCATCCTCATTGATTTCTGCTTTTATAAATTCACTTTAAGAATTTTCAAGCTTTTTGGGTCTACCTTTCGATCCTCTTATAGTTCTTAACATTATCTCCAGTAATTTTATACTTTCTAATTATACAAGTGATAGTTTTTGGATTTATGGTACTAAATTCAAAACTTATAGGAGGAATTTATTTGTCCTCATAAAATCTTCTGCATATTTCTTTTCTCATTTCATTAGTTATTTTATTATTTCTCTGTCTCATTAAGGATATAATTTGTATAACTAATTATTTAAAAGTTAGTTGTTTATTGAATTAATTGATTCAACTTTCAATTAATATAACTTATTGAGTTAAACTATTCGAAAAATTGATTTAACCCAGTGAAATAGCCTGTAATATTAAACCTCCCCTTTAATTAAAATAAGTATGTTAAAAAGATTCTTCCGATAATTTTTATATCTTAGGAATGATTCATTAAAGATAAGTAACAGTAAGATATAGAGGAAATGTTGGTATTCGTTGAATCTGGGCAATCTAAAATAGAATTTATTACAATATTTAGATACAAAGATATGAAATAATAAAATTAACATAATTTTTTGTTGCAAAGTTTTGAGAGATTTCTCCCATGTGGGAATCAATGAATTTTCTAATAAACTTTTTGGTCTATAATTCAATCGAAAATTATGAAGTTATTTAAAATTTTATTAAAGTTTTTATTCTATTTTGTTATAAAACTGTTTTTCACTTTTTAGACCGGGCCATTTTTTACATTATCCGAAATATTTTGTGATTGTTTAATTGGCTAAATATTTTAGATTATAGTCCATTATTCTATACTAATATAGCGATTCAATCGTATGCACCTTGGATGCTTACTATACATATTCTCTTATTGTTGGAAAGTGTTTGAAATTTTGATGAATTTTACAACATCACAAGAATTTAAAGGTAATCACCTATTTTTCTATAATTTCTTACTTTATAATTTTTATGATTATTTTCATTCATCTCATGATAATATATTAAATTATTGATGAAATAAAATCATAAAAACAAAGATTCTTCCATCACTGTTTTTCTTTTAGACATTGGGCTTCACATATCTTAATTGGAATTTGTGGAATTATATTAACATAAAATATTTCACTTAAATTTCCAAATTTTTTTTGAATAATTTATTGTTTAAAATTTGATATGAATATTTCTGTCAAATGAATCCAAGTAATTATTGCAATTTTTAACAACTTTATAAAATTTATTAATTTCATTATTGAAGTTTCAATAAATAAATGCTAAATATTTAAAACTTTTCAAGTTAGATTTTCGGTAAATCCAGAAAATAATATGGTTTTGAGAAAATAACGTGTTTATAGAAAAAATAAAAAAATTTTAAAATTAAAATTAAAAATATTGAATTATTAGATTAGCAAAAAAAAACAATAATCGCTCCAAACAGAATATTAAGGGCTGAAAGCGTTATGGATATCAAAATAATGGAATATTATCTATAAGCAAGTTTTTAAACACAAAATACGGCAAATGAATTTTCCGCCATGTTATAATTGATTGAAAACATTCAAAGATGTAAAAAATGTGGATTCAATGTAAAATGTTAAGAAAAGAAAATGTATTAATAACTATAGGTGGGTGCGCAAACGCCCTTGCACTAATACATTTTCAATTAGAAAAAACTGTTTTTTTAGTAAAAGTAAACTATCATTTAAAAAATAATAAAAGTGTTTTATAAATATTTGAATGGTACAGAGCATTCTGACATTGATTATGAATTGCCGGTAGATAAGGCTAAATCCAGCAGTTGGTGTTCGTTATTTCTAGAATTGATGTTCGATTACATGTAAAAACAGACAAAGAATGGGAAGAATAAATATTGAATGTTGGCTAAAAGTTGTTGAAATTGACAAAAGTTTATTTTCAAGGAGGAAGATTGCTTGATCAGAAATAGTTTGTTACTGGCATTGAAAAAAGGACCAGGAACGTTTTTTCGGTTCTAGTGGAAAACAGAAACAGTAATACAATATCATTTACAATTATAAAAATTGTTTTACCAGGAAGTCTAATAATAACAGATGGATGGATCGCATACGAAGCGGAACTTATTAATTTTTCAAATTTAAATTACAAGATAATTAATCATTCATTGTGTTTCGTAGACCCACTCCTACCAAAAATTCCTACAAAACATTGAAGTTTTTGGTCATGATTAAAAAATTTTATGCGGAATAAAAAGGGAATAAATAGGGAATCTAAAATGGAGTGTTTAATTAAAATTTTTGCTGCAATATTCTATTGAAAAACACAAAACGAGCAATGTTGTGATGATTATGTCAAGATTAAAGGAATAAATGTTTTAAAGATAATGTCTAGTTTTAAATAATAAATGTTTTGATGATTCTGTCAAGGTTAAAATAATAAATGTTTTGATGATTCTGTCAATGTTAAAATAATAAATGTTTTGATGATTCTGTAAAGGTTATAATAATAAATGTTTTGATGATTCTGCCAAGTTTAAAATAATAAATGTTTTTATGATCAATTCAAGGTTAAAATAATAAATGTTTTGATGATTCTGCAAAGTTTAAAATAATAAATGTTTTGATGATTATGTCAAGGTTAAAAGAATAAATGTTTTGATGATTCTGTCGATGTTAAAATAATAAATGTTTTGATGACTCTGACAAGGTTAAACTAATAAATGTTTTGATGATTATGTCAAGGTCAAACTAATAAATGTTTTGATGATTATGTCAAGGTTAAACTAATAAGTGTTTTGGTTGCTATTTCAAGGTTAAACTAATAAGTGTTTTGATGGCTATTTCAAGGTTAAACTAATAAATGTTTTAATGATAATGTCAAGGTTTAACTAATAAGTGTTTTGATGATTATGCAAGGTTAAACGAATAAATGTTTTTTATAATTATTTTCAAGGTTAAACGAATAAATGTTTTTATGATCATGTAAAGGTTGAACGAAAAGATGTTTTGATGATTATGTCAAGATTAAACGAATATATGTTTTGATGATCATGTCAAGGTTTAAATAATAAATGTTTTGATGATTCTGTCAAGGTTAAAATAATAAATGTTTTGATGATTATATCAAGGTTAAAAGAATAAATGTTTTGATGATTCTGTCAAGGTTAAACGAATAAATGTTTTGATGATTATGTCAAGGTAAAACGAATAGATGTTTTGATGATTATGTCAAGGTTAAACGAATAAATGTTTTTATGATCATATCAAGGTTAAAATAATAAATGTTTTGATGATTCTGTGAAGTTTAAAATAATAAATGTTTTGATGATTATGTCAAGGTTAAAATTAAAAATGTTTTGATGATTCTGTCAAGGTAAAAATAATAAATGTTTTGATGATTATGCTAAGGTTAAACGAATAAATGTTTTTATATAATTTATTTAATTTTTACTTACTTCTTTTTAAATACATCTTTAACTATTTTATTAATTTAATTTATATTAGTTTACAAAAAATTTGTTCAAAACACGTTATTTTCCTCATTTACCAAGTTTTCTACTAATTTCATTATTCAAATAAGTATTTTTAGCATTTACTTCATGTAGATTTGTAATATCGGCTGTAGATTAGGGTTTTTATTTCAAATATTGCCGACAAAAAAATCCAGTAAAAAAATTTTAAATCTTTTTGTTGATTAACGAAAATATTCATTAGTCAAAAATTAGATGATCAAAAATTGTATTAAGATCATATAATTACAAATATTTTAATAAAAATTATCTTATTTCAGTTTCAAAAATTATCATTTTCTAAAATTTATTCTGTCATTAAAATCTTTGAAATCCATTACTTTACTTAGCCGATTATATGCGTTGATTGATCTAATATCAGTATATTATCTAAAGTAAATTAAACTTTTTATGTATTTATCAAAACCACTTCCCTAATATTCAAAAAATTTTAATTATAAAAATCTTAATAAAAATCCTGAATTTTAAAAATAAATTGAATGTATACCAAGAGAGTAAATTGTTTGAAAATTACAGAGTAATGTTCTATAGAAAGAGAAAATAACAATATATAAATCTAAATCATTTTTTAGATTTCCATTCACCAAATATAATTGTTAATAAAATTAAATAAGCAATCTTGTTATTCAATATCTTGATATCGGCTTCGTTTCACTACTATATACTTAAAGAAATCTAAAAATGTGGAAAATCTACTTATAAAATTATATTTGTCTTTATAGAATATTGTTCTTTTAATTTTAATAGTATGGGTTACAAAATGGACTGTAATTATAGACTTGATTATTATTGAAATATAAAGGTTTCCAATCTTGGATCAAATCAAAAAATTATCCCAATTCAGAAAATTATTATTTTCCAACTTTTCTTTTAATCTTGGATAATTTTAAGAGTATTTAAGTATATATTTATCTGGTGATTTTTATCAAAGAACAAATTTGAAATTTTTTTTTAATTTTAATGATTACTAAATATAGTGTTACATTAATGAAAGTTGTTCTTATTATCATACGGGTACTTTTTTTAAAGTCAGCATCTAAATTTACAATTTGCCATAGATAAATGGTAAGAAATATTTAATGATAAATTAATATCACTATATTCAGTAAGTTACATAGAGAATTTTATCAGACAAATCAGGTCGTATAATTTATTTTTACTTTAAATATCCATAAATTTACCAACTAGTAATTTACTTATTAATGCTAAAAGTATTTCTGATTATCTATCAAAATATATGAAGAAATAATAAAAAAACCTATTTCAAACAGCTGATTTATTACCTTTTTAATAACATAAATAATTCTCGAAAATGTATTTATTTATATTAATCCTATTATTCATAACTCTATAAATAATTTTCTTGTACAGAATGTGTAATGCAAAATTATAAAAGAAGCTAAAACTTATTATTTTTTTCAAAGTCTGATGTTCCCCTTACAAATGATAAAAATATATTAACTTTTTGTAATAATATACAAAATCACTTTTTATCACAAAATAATTGTAAAAATTATCAATATAAAATATAAATTAGCAACTTGCAGTTTATTAATGTTGCAATAACAAATTATTCAAACATTTAGAGAGAAAATGTTTGAATTTCTAAAAAATTGATAAAATTTATTTTAAAGAATCTATTGCTATAGATATGATGACAATATTATTGTCTATGTCGTTTAAAAATTCTTAAAAAATGAATCTGCGATCTATACTCAAATTACTTCTGGATTGTACAAAAACCTAACCTTACTGATAATGATTCTATCAAAGATGAACAAAAAACTGTTGAATTTACATAAAAGTATCCTGCCTAAAATCTTGTATATAAGCTGCGGCTTACACACAAAAAATAGATGATTTTATTTTTAAAAAGTTCGGTGCGGCTTATACAAAAAAAAAGATAATTTTATTTTTAAAAAGTTCGGTTTTGCTTATACACGAGATTAGACTACCTTAATATCTCGTATATAAGCAACAACTTAAAAAAAATAGATGATTTTATTTTTAAAAAGTTCGGTGCGGCTTATACAAAAAAAAGATAATTTTATTTTTAAAAAGTTCGGTTTTGCTTATACACGAGATCAGTATACCCTAATATCTCGTATATAAGCAACAACTTAAAAAAAAAGATGATTTTATTTTTAAAAAGTTTGATGCGGCTTATACACGATATCAGACTACCCTAAAATCTCGTATATAAGCTGCGGCTTATACAAAAAAATAGATGATTTTATTTTTAAAAAGTTCGGTGCGGCTTTTAGACGATATCAGACTACCCTAAAATCTCGTATATAAACTGCGGCTTATACAAAAAAAAAGATGATTTTATTTTTAAAAAGTTTGTTGCGGCTTATAGACGATATCAGACTACCCTAAAATATTGTATATAAACTGCGGCTTATACATAAAAAAAAGATGATTTTATTTTTAAAAAGTTCGGTGCGGCTTATACAAAAAAAAAAGATGATTATATTTTTAAAAAGTTCGGGAGTTTGCTTATACACGATATCAGACTACTCTAATATCTCGTATAAAGGCAACGACTTACAAAAAAAAAATAGATGATTTTATTTTTAAAAAGTTCGGTGCGGCTTATACACGATATCAGACTACCCTAAAATCTCGTATGTAAGCCGCAACTCATACAAAAAAAAGATCATTTAATTTTAAAACAGTTTCGTTATGCTTATACACGAGATCAGACTACCCTAATATCTCGTATTTAAGCCACGACTTATAAAAAAATGGAATTTTATTTAAAATAACGGGGCTTCGGTCTATTCAAAATACGGCTTATATTCGAGATATTAGGGTCATTATATCCTTTCAAATCAGTTTATCGAGTTATTTTAAAAAAATTAAACTCTAATCCAATATTTAATTGATTAAAATATACTTTAGGAGTAATACTTAGATATAAGTTTCAAAAAGGATTTTAAATTCAAAAAATGTAACAATTATTAAAATAAGAAAATAAAATCTTAAAAATTTATATTTCGATTATTTGTAAATTTGATTTTTTGTGTGAACTGTTTAAAAATCAAGTTAAAAAAAATTTCACCAGAGTATAAAAATATACTATAATAAATACGATATTATAAAGCTGTGATCTATATGCAAACATATTGACTGAAGAAATAGATAAAACAATAATATATGGAAAGTTCTAAGTAAAAAAAGCATTTTGATGTAAAAATATCTGATTCAAATAATTGTTTCAGAAAAATTTATTAAATGCTATATTCGACATTATGATAAATATTTTTTAAAAAATTATGTTATTAAGAATTAAGGCTTGTATAAACCTCTTTATTCATTTCAATATAATATCAATAAATAAAAGAATATATATTCTTGTATTGTATACTATTAGATCAAATTTTCCGGATTTGTCACAGCAAAAGAAATACATATTGAATAAAATTTTATTTCTATAAATTACTTTTAGTCTAGAATATTTGAATGGATTTATATCATTTTTATGATAGACGTAACAATATCTATTTATCGCTTTTTATGGTTATTTTTAGCATTTTACCGAGTTAAATGAAAAGTTTAATCTATTCTAATTTATAAAGTTGTAATTGAATACACAAATTAATGTCATTATAACATTGATTATTGTAGAATTGAGTTTTTTAATATATGAATGTTTTTTCAACAATAGTTTTTCTTCAGTAATGATATATTGACAAGAAATATACCCTTATTTAATCACAATACTGTTAAGATAATACTATAGTGATCATTCTGTAATAATGTCACTAATGTCTTTTCACTTAAGCACTTTATTGTTTGTTATCCAAAAAAGTTCATTAAATAATTTTTATTAATATTAAATTCATTCATTATTTCTACTAACAAATATTTAGACGTATTAGCAAGTTCAGGTATGTTCAAAAATTTATAGGCTATTGTTTACAATAAAAAATAAAAAAAAAATTTATAATTTTTTTTTTATTTTTAATTAATATTACATTAAAGAAGATCAATTAGGTCTAAAATGCATTCTAAATAATTGAAAGTTTTAAATAGTTTTTGCTTATAATTTTTATTACAGGCTCTCAAAAACATCTTTTAATGAGTCAATATACATTATACATAGGCTGACTAGAAGATTTTAATAAAAAACCGGGACGCCTTTAAGAAATCGAAAAAACTGGGAAAAAAACAGTAAAATAGAAGAAGTTTTTTTATTGATTTAGCAAATAAACTATTTATTTGACTTTATCTGCTGCATTTCCCTTTTACTTTAACTGTACTTTTCACTTTTAGGAACTTTTTCGAAAAATTCTGAGTAGTTCTAAATATTTTTGTAGAAATCATTGCAATTCATTGTGGAATTATATTGAATGGTAAGTAAAGCATCAAAAGTTGGAATTTCTAATCTACTCTTTTAATCATCCCATATCTGAGTCATTAATGAAAATATTTGTTCAACTTTTGTTGTGGTTCCAGCTAGAGTTAAAGCAAATGCTACTAATTTCTCCATATTTGTAAGTTTTGTAAGGTTTCTTTGAAAGTACAAAATGATTTGCCACCAAACTTTATCTTTGTCCATATCAATCCACTGTCTTGAATGTAAGGATGAACAAAATGAAATTCGTCAATTATGATATCACGATTTACTATTTGATGAATTTCAATTCCATATCTTTCCTTAATATATTTTAATGACTTTTCATTATCGTCCCATTCTGGGCATTTTCTCAATATTATCTACAGACAAACTTCAGATTCCTCGATTGATTTTTCTTATAACGTAATGAAGTCAATAATAGTAGAATAAAATTCGTTGATCTTTCCCTTGAGCATGTTTTAAATCGAATCATTTAATTTCTGAAACTCTATCACAGAAGCAGTTGGTATGAAGCTACATCTTCAACGATTAATCAGCTTCAATTGCAATAATTGTACTTTATCAAATGCTACGAATGCTGTTTTTTAAGAAATTTTTCATGAATTTAATACATTCATTAAAATTGCGAGCTGATTGGAAATGAAAAGGAACCAGAATATGCCTTGTTTGCTGCTAAAGAATGTTCGAAGAAGATGAGGACATTTTTTCAACTCTAAAAAATACTTTTCTAATGATTTAAATATTTTAATCACTCTTTTACGGCTTGCTCAAGAGTGAGAAATCTAGTACCTAAATGACTTTTTAATGGATTTTACTCTTCATTTAAATCGCTACAAAGTTCCTCAATTGCCCATAACGTAATGTAGTCAATAATAGTAGAATAAAATTCGTTGATCTTTTCCTTGAGAAAGTTTTAAATCGAATTATTTAATTTCTGAAACTCTATCACAGAAGCAGTTGGTATGAAGTTAAATCTTTAATAATTAATGAGCTTCAATTGTAATAGTTGTACTTCATCAAATGCTACGAATGCTGTTTTTGAATAAAATTCCATCAATTTAATACATTCATTAAAATTTTGAGCTGATTGGAAATGAAAAGGAACCAGAATATGCCTTGTTTGCTGCTAAAGAATGTTCGAAGAAGATGAGGACATTTCTTCAACTCTAAAAAAATACTTTTCTAATGATTCAAATATTTCAATCATTTTTTTACGGCTGGCTCAAGAATGAGAAATCTAGTACCAAAATGACTCTTTAATGGATTTTACTCTTCATTTAAATCGCTGCAAAGTTCCTTCAATTGCTCAGAACGTACTTTATGTATGCTGAAATATTTGAATATTTTTACTACTATTGCCTCTATGTCTACATCAAGTATTTAACATCCAGCTGCTGATGCATTATGTGCAATTTGTGCAAAAAATCAATTTCCTAAAATTGAGTGACCTAATTTCTTTAGCAATTTTTGCCATACATTATTTTATCATTTTCTTTCGACACCTCCGAAATTCAAATTGGTATTATCAGCACTAAAGGCAACAATTTTGTCACTGATATTTTTTTCGACGATCGCTTTCAACAAGTCCTTCACAATCTCTCATATTTCTCATTTGGGATGGACACAGTACCTATTATTTTATTGATGACACCAATATCTGGATCAAAATATCGAATAATTATTGGTAAAATTTTGATGTTTTTATGATTTGAAGTATCGTTCATGATGGAAATGATGCTGACTGTGTTCAAATCACGTCGATTCGTTTGTGTTTTTGGTGAGTAATAACATTTGAAACTATAGCCGCAAGCCTTGTTTTGGCAAGAGAGAATTTTTGAGTCGTACAATGATCTAATAAGTCCAGCAAAGCAATCAGACTAGCGAAAAGATATATTGTGTCTTGCTGTATGGTATGTAAAAGTAGCTACTTTTCCAGCTGTTATTAGCTCATCATTGTTTGAAGTTATTGATTTTAAATAATCAGAGACTTTTTTAGTCGACGATCCTGCGCTAATTCCAGACTTAGGGCGATTTGTTTTTAAGTAATCAACCATACGAGAGCAACCGCCATGAACGATTTAAAATTTCAAGCAGCAAATTAAACAAAAGCTTTTGAGTCATCTCTAGCTACTTTCTGTATGTATCCAAATTCATCTGAGTATTTATCGCTCCAAGTAGTCTTTCGCTTTTTTGACATTTTTCTAAAAATTAAATTTTATCAAATTTTTATTTGTGGAATAATTTAAGTTATTCATTTTCTCCGTTTCTTACCTTTTTGATGAAACGAATGAAACTTTATTTAGCAATTTCTTTACCACTATATCACGTCCAGAACTTATACTATATACTTAAATTAAAATTTCAAGTCAAAAAATATTGTTGGTCTGTTTGGTCATTATTTTTATCACTTTTAGGACATGATATTTGTAATACAAAAAACCGTTACAAAAAGCAAGGAGGGAAATTGTTTTTGTTGCATTTTATATTAAATATCACTACATCAAACTAGGAATTTATTGAAGTAAAAAAGGTTGGAACCGTAAAAATTCTTACTTGAAGTACTTATTTCAAAATCATAAAGGTTTAAGGGGTTTAAGAGAAAAATTAATATTTGTTGTATACAACTGTTACATAATTTATTTCGCGTAAAAATATGATATTTGTAAAAACCGGGACTGTCCCGGCTAAAATCCCGCAGATGATCAGCCTAATGTTACGTTACTTTAATCAAAAATTAAACGATATTGTACTATTAATACGTCAAAAGAGGATATTTTTACAAATATCTAAAAATTTTAGTAGTTGAGTTGTTATTTTCATAATATTATACAACTAAACATATTAAAAGCCACATCAAAATAAACAAGTTCATTTTAAATACTACTTTATTTCATTCTCATAATATCAAAGTAAATTTTATTTTCTATACCGGGCTTAATAAATAAAATCAAGTTTATATAATTGATATTTTCGTTAACTATTACCGATAAGCTAATATGTTTCAATTATATTTTTAAGTTTTACAGATTTTTATGGTCGATCATAATATATTTCTTTTATAAAATTTAAAAAAAATAATGAAAATAAAATACTAGATCGTTAAATCATTAATATATTATTTCATGTAATAATTTGTTATTTTTTTCAATTCAACCAAAAGCAAAACCATTTTAATTACTAAAGACATTTAAAAAATTATATTTTTTAAAATTTATAACTTTCAAGAAAAAGCTTTTTTTACCGAATTTTTAGTTATTTTATCCTAAAACTACTATCATAATAAAATTCTTATTTTTATAAAAAAATAAGCCCAATTATCACATTGGATCAATAAAAAGTCAAAATGTAACTTCGAATAGCAATAAGAAACCAGTCTCAAACTACCCTATCAGTTTTTTTAACCTTCTTGTATTCCGGATTTTCATAATATAACATGTTTCCTTTGATTCCTATATAAAATATGCTAGAAGACATTTTCACTTCATCTGGTCTTAATTTTGATCATAAATAATAAAAAGAACAATTTTAACATACAGGGAAACCTAAAAAATATTCCTAGTTATTATTTTATCGTCAAGATTTAGAATAAAATCAATTCATTATCAAATTTTAAGATAGATTGATAAATTTTCTTATTTATTAACATAAACACTTTTTCAGCTATCAATAAATTTGTTTTCAATTATTTCTGAGTCTATATATTGATTTTTACTACATAAATCTTTAAAAAGGTATATAAAAATATCTATACTCTTAAAAAATTATAAAAAGAACAATTTTTTATGTTCTAAAAACTAAATTTTTACACTTTTTTAATAGAAGTTTTTATATCAAGTTTATTAGCATTCATTTTTTAAAATTAGAAATCAACATGAAAACCTTGTAAGTACAACTAATTCTATATAAAAATTACTAAATAAAGTAAAATTTTATTTATTCTACGTTACTAATATAGGAAAAATTAAAAAATTAAAGTAATAAATAAATCATGACTTTTTTAAAATAAACAATTTTTATATGATATATTATTTAGATAATCATAGAAATTTAAAAAATTATAGTATCCAATAATTGAGGAAAATGTTTTTTTATATATTCCCGCCAAAACCTCAAATAAAAAAATTATAAAAAAAACTATGATGAGTTTGGAAGAGTTTAAAAATAAACTAATAAGAATGAACGAAGAAGCTTTTATTTCTTTTTTGAAACAGCAAAATCTTCTTGTATATGAAATGATTTGTAGTTCATGCAAAACTTCTTTGATATAAAAAAATAACATAAAAGTAAAATATTGTTTTGGATGGTGGTGAATGAATTCTTTATGTGGTGCATACTTTAAATAAATTTTATAAGGAAGGGAAGTTTTTCAGATCAACTGGATTTTTTCACCAACTTGTAAAAAAAATACAGTTTATCCAGTTATTCATACATTTTGGTTGTTTTATAAATCAATAGTAGCAAAATTCAACTTATATTATAAGGAATTTTTTTTAAGAAAAAAATAGTTTTTATTTTTGTAGTTTTCTAAAATAAATATATTATTTTGAAGAAAGTGTTTGGAAAGGTTATTACTTTGTTCAATCTATTTTATTATTATTATTAAAAAGATTTTATTATATTTTGTACTTAAATTTAATAATAATTTTAGTATTTGATTCTGTAGTATAATAACTGTGATATATATTGAGGAATATTTATCCAAATGATTTTTATATTGCAAAATAGTCTTATTGAATTAATTAATGATAGTAATTTAGATTATCAACTTAAATTATTCTTTTTTTTATTAATCATTCCAAAATTCAAAATTAAATGTGTCATCGTATAATCATAATATAAATATTAATTGATACTAAAAACTAACTTCCTACTATGTTTTCATTTTACTATATTTGTATAACCTTTCTATTCTTACACGTTTTACTGTTTTTAAATATTCAAAACATTAAACTTATAGAGATATTTTTATTGTGTTTATCTTAATTAAATTTAAACTAGAAAAGTAATCTTTTTATACATTTTAAATCAAATAATTAAGTTTCCAATTGAAATTATTAGAAAATATCACTCTTTGTTTTAGTTTATATAAAATAAGATTTATTTAATGAATTTTTATACTTTTCATAACTGAACCAAATTTTATAATTCTAAATAGCAACTGTGTTAAATTTGTTGGAAAGTTTTTTTAATAACATAATTTTTACTCAATAAACGATTTAAATTAGAATATTTGATACCTTCAAATAATAGAATAAGCATTTGTTTTATTACATATATATTTTCATTTTTACAAGAAAATATGATAAAAATAGAAAAAAAACCGATAAGGTCCTTTTTTTTAATATATTTTTTTTGGATTAGGGGAAAAAAACCGAAAAGCTTTTGCTGGGGGAAAAAAACCGATAAGGTCCAGAAAATTTATTTTACAATTTTTCCTTTAAAAATAATTATTTATTTTGATTTAATGTTATTTTTGAACTGAATATATTGAAAAATTAAAAATGTTATTAACAGTTTATTTTAAATACAAACATAAAGCTTCATGTATTATATTCAAATCTTTTGTTATCTTTTAAAAAGAATATCCATAATAAAAATATACCTTAAATTAGACCAAAAAGTTTGAATTGAAATAATTATAATTATTTTTCTTTTTATCATAATCTTGTATTGTATTTTTTATAACAAAAAAATGCATGTGAAACTCTTCTATTCAAACCAGTGTTTCACAAGGTGGGGCATAGAACTTTTTTGGAAATATTACAAGTTTTTTATTTTTTCTTTTATTAAAATATTGATGCTAAAAAGCATTAGATTTTTTATATTATTATAGTTTATATACATTTACACCATATGTTTTTATTATAAATTTTTGCTTAGGGTGGTACTCGATGATTTTTGATCGGTTTTAAGTGGACATATATAGTATATTATTGGAAAACACTGTTTTAAACACAAAAATATTAATTTTATAATAAAAAACTTATAGTAATTGAAAAATATTTATAACTTTTATATATATATAGTATAATCAAGCGTAAGTGCAAATAAAAACTTAAAATAAAAAAAATATGTAGAATTTATTTGTATTTTTTGATCATCAAAATAAATTATAACTAAAGTAAAAAAAGATATAAAGGATAATCTAATAATTTTAGGAAACAGAAGAAAAAAATTAAATTAAATACTTTATTAATGCATCTTAGAGCTTTCATTAAAAACTTTAAATTCATCAGAATTAACTATAGTATCATGAAAATGCAAAAGAAATACAGGAAAAATCCGTTAATTGCATACCCTTAGGACCAGCACTTTATATGTGATTGATTAATCGATATATGCAATTATCCGATACCCAAAAGACAAACAATAATATAATAAAAGATAAAAAAAGACTTATTTTAATGTTTTATTGCGTATAAGAGTATTACAAAAATATAAAAAAATGACGCTAAATATCTATTCACGTTACATAAAGACTATTAAAAACTAATTAAAATGATCAATTAGCCAAATTACAAATAAGCAGCAAAGTGTAAATTACTTTTGGGTGATAAAACTGTAAATTGTTTGTTGGTGAATGTTTAAAGCGCTAGCCTCCATTAGTTGTTTTCAATACACAGTAATGGATTTAGGTCCATGCCAAGGAATATAATTCTTGATCCCAAAATCTTACATGCTTAAAAAACTTGCTTGTTAGATTAGGGGACGATATCGTAATCACTTCTGTCGTCTTTGTTTTCACTCGTATCAGAGTCAAGTGGTTTGAATAGAGATTTACAAATGTTCTCATATGTTTGATCAACTTCGACAGGTAGGTCTTCGTTTACCTGCAAAAACGATGTGTAATGCTCCGTTATGATAAAGATTGACAATAAAACTTCATATATTTATAAACCAAAAAATATTTCGTTACTAACAAGCGGTGTAAGACCTCTAAAAAAGCAGTTCTGGATTGTGTTTATAGTCACTATTTTCCATGCTGAATTTCCATACTTAATTGTATCTAAAATTGTCATTCCTTTGGTGAGATCTTTTGTCATTCTGATACCAGCGTCTATTTGGACCAAGAGTTTCTGTAAAAATTGTTTCCGCTAATGATGTTTCAGGTTTTTGATGATACCTTGATCACTTGGTTGTTTAAAAAAAAGGTATTTTTGCTAGTAAAAACACTAGATTGACAGCCTGAAGCTTAACAATTACGTTGTGCGCATCACAGTTGTCAAATAACATACACACTTTACAAAGCTTTAATTGCAACGCTCTATCAAACTTCTTGAGTCACTCTTTAAATAGCAAACAAGTTATCCATGCATTTTCATTTGCTTTGTAAGTTACGGGTAAACATTTTAAACGCTTCATGGAACATTTCTTTGCTGAATATCCTATTACAATAAATTTACGTTTGTCTGTTCCGACCATGTTAGTCGTTAGTAAAACCATGAGTCCGTTACTTTATTTTTTTACTTCAAGACAGTTTCTAATCTTTCATGCACGTGCTCGCTTTAGAAAGGGCTCTAAAATATAAACCTGTTTTACACAGTTATAGATATGCAACGATCCGTATTGACCATGGATATCAGGCCACACTTTTGTTAGCCAATGTTCTGTTGCTATAAAATCGTTGTCTTGCTTTCTAATATGTCGTCTCTTGAACTATATGCCAACAAGCTCAAGCCAGCGTAGAAGGGCGCTAAGAGATTCATCAAAGTCGTCAAAACCAAGCGTTTTTGTCAGAGTTTTTGCTTTTTCCAACAACATGGAACCTCTTTTGGCAATATCTTTTGCTTTTGCTTGCTTTTAAACAGCAAAAAAGTTACATACACGTCTTCTTCATGCTAACTTTATTTAGCTCTTTTTTTTTTCGCGGCATTATAATTCAATTTATATGCTGCTATTAATTTATCCTTATTGCATAAAATTCGCAAAATTTGTGATTGAGAAACACCAAAATTTAAAAAATTTTCTTTCTGTTGCATTTTTTATTCTAGCTTTAAAAAAACTAGTATTTTTTGCGCTAGAATATAATCTTTCCTTATGATTGTTTATTCAGACATTTTTTAATTGCTATTACAAGCAAAACAATTAAGTTATATACATTTATCGATAATTTAAATTTAACTTACATAAAATCACCCTATAAATACAAAATCTTATTCACAATTCCAAAAAGTAAATATTTTGCCGACTTTAATAAAAAAAGTATTTCAACGTCGACTACATTTCTGAATTTGTTTGCAAGTCCAAAAAATCAAAAAAAATGTCGCTTGATATTTATTGAGAATTTTACAAACTGTTTACACACACAATATCTGATTAACGGTTGAATTAAATGGTTCTGGACTAATGATTATATGCAATTATTAGATTTATGCGATTATCCGGTATGCAATTAACCGGTGAATTAAACTAACGCTATGAAGAAAATTTTTCAGGACTTTAAAGATGCATGTAGTTATCCGATTTATACAGTTTCCGGTATGCAATTAAACGATATTGTGTATTATAAAAAATGTTGCTAATTTTTGAATTCTGTATTATTATGTTAAATGTCTCTTAAAGGACGTATATTTCTTACAATTTTATTATAAAAAAATTTTGGATAAAAATCACTATCAAATTATAAAAACTGATTAATTTAAAAAGACTACAACCAACATTTTTTAATCATAATCTATCTAGCTACCATATTTTTTTATTCTTGAAATACGATGAACTGTTGATAGTTGATATTTTTTTCTAGTTACAATCTTTACTATCCCTGTTCAAAATTTTAATTGCTCATAAAAATTAACTTATCAAATTTTTTATCATTCTCTAATTCCAATGTTAGTTTAGCAATCATTCACTTAAAAAATATTTTAGCGTATGATTGTGTGATAAACTACCAACTTGGAATATTAAAATAAAGATTTTTAAACTTAAAGTAATAATTTTTTGCATCATGACGACAGATTTCAGCTTAAACTAGTATATCTAAAGATATATATGAATATATAAGCTGTATAATGCTCTATATAAAAAAAATATTCCATGATAAATGTGATTTTTATTAGAAGAACTTGTTTATTGTATAAATCCTAAAAATTTATATAATTCTAAATTTTTGTCTTTTCCTGATTTCCAATTAAACTAAAGGTATTATAAATATACTAAATTCAATTTATCAACCCCAGCTACTAGGCAAACGTAAATCAAGTTTCTTCAGAACTTGTTTCAAAAAATGACTCATAATAACTTCTCAAAAAGTATCCTATTTAAAAATTAGAGATTTTCAAACTAGTTGAATTGTAGAAACTACCCAATCAACAATCGCCTAACCTAAATCTTTAATAATTTTATATGAAATATTTAAATTTATATTTTTGAGAATTTTCATAAGCAAAAGAAAAACCTCAATGTATGTCCCATTGTTTGTGTGAAAAGAGAATTACAAATTTTTTACTTACCGTGCTTATACCTTAAATACTTAATGAATAATAAAGTAAACTTATTAAAGAATAAAACAAATTTAGGCTAAAGTACAGAATAAGGGCCCCCAATCGGGAATTTACGGTAAATTTATAATGGCGGGTATTGATTATAACATTGATAATATTGATACATTAAAATTAGTTGATTTCGGTCAT
>CAKKLC010013676.1:28934-40958 GCA_918559645.1 Ceratonova shasta
TACTCAGTTGTAATCCATGATAAGCAATTTATAGCAGACGATGGTACATACACGCAAAAAATAGAAGCTACCTGGGGCGCTTTTAAAAAAAAAATTCAAAAAAATTACAAATAAATCTCCAGAATCAGTTGGTGGATATATAGCGGAGTATATGTTTAAAAAAAATTTTACACGGAATATTTTCACAAACAATAAAGGCTATAAATTTGATATATAATTTTTTGTGAGTTAATATTAATTATTCTTAAAAAATTTTCACTTGAAATGAATCCGAATTATTACGAAAAGTTCCCCCAAAGTAAAGTTTAACCAGGTTTTTAGGCTAAACTTTACTTTAAGGGAAATTTTTCGCACATTTCAGGAATCACGGCGGATAACGAATTTTTAGAAAAAAAAATATTAAATTAAACAAAATTATATATTGCATTAATCGCATTTATTGTTTTTTCAAAAGGTTTTCTGAAAACTTTCTTCTTAAACATGTATTCTGCAATATACCCTTCCGCTGCTTCTATTGATTTATTTTTTATTTTCCTAAATTTTCGTTTAAAAAACCACCATTTAGCTTCAATTTTTTGCGTGTGTGTGCCGTCATTAGCATTAAATTGTCTATCATGGATTACAATGGATTGTGTAAATCCAAGATCTTCCAATCTATTATATCCCGCTCATCCATCTGTATGAATAAGTGTACAGGAAGCAACATTATTCATGATTACATTTTCAAATACTTCCCTGGATCTAACAGTAGTGAGTACCATGAACATATTTCCCAACTCATCGATACCTCCTACGATCCAATAATCTTGGTTTGCGAGAACTCTCCCTTGAATTAAAAATTTGTTAGTTACCAACATCATACTTTCTACAAACAAGTTTAGTCTCATCGATTTTGACAATAGTACCGTAACCCCAATGATTTCTCTATTCTGGTCAAAATAATTAAGATAAATATCCCTTACGAAATTCAACCAATCAGAAACTGTTCAAGAACTAGCAATATTACATTGCTTCTTTATTGTTTTGTAACATGAAACATCATTAGTATAATATAATTGAAAATATTTGTTTTAACCTAAGGTTTGAATTTTAAAAATAAGAACATGTTCTTATAGATTTTTTTTTAAACATTTAATGCATGTAAAAATGAAACTATCTTTACAATTATGTTTATATTAATCATTTCAGCGCCGCAAATATCACAAATATTGGATGTTTTAAGAAGTTCTAAAGTTCTTAAAAAATTTAATACATTTAATAAGTAAATATGTTTAAATTTTAACAATTTATCAATATTACCGATTGTTATTTTTTCTATAAATTCGTTTTCCGCCATGATTTCGAAAATTTGCGAAAATTTCCCTTAAAGTAAAGTTTAGCTAAGTTTTATACATTTCTTAAATAAAATTATTAGTAATATTTTTATTGATTTTAGTAAACAACTATATTATTAGTTGTAAAAGAAAGTGACAAAAAAAATCATTAAATAGCTTGAAATAAGGGTGCATGCTGGTTATTCGGCGTCTTTGATATTTTTAAGCGTTTTTAACATTTTTAAATATTCACCTTAGATGCCAAAAAAATCTGTGAAAGAAATTGTAAGTCGAGAGATAATATACACAGATCGAGAATTGAGGAGCTTAACCATAAAAGAGACATTTATTTCTCGAAATATGTCCAGTCCATTTTACTTCAATATTTTCATGGCTCGTTCGGGTATCGTTGCAAACACAATATTATGTCAAAAGTGTAAAGATACCCCCAATGGCCTATACAAAACGAAAATAGGCACTAAAAAGGTTTCACTGGATGTTTAAAACATCTTGTAGGCAATCGTATAGTGCTATAAAAAATAGATTTTTAAGGTACTAAAATTCCAATGAATACCATTTTTTTATTATGAATAAATACATTAAAAGGTTTTCTTTTTAAGATATAGCTTAGGAACTTGAAGTAAGCGTTACCACGGTGTCAGATTTTGCTAAGCTTGTCAAAGAAACCGTTTGGAATTACATGATAACAACAAGCAATAAACTTGCGCGGGTAATTCTGATGGCTTAAGTAACATTGTAGAAATAGATTAAAGTCTTTTTTTAGGCAAATATAACCACGGTGGCTAAACTAACGGACAATTTTATGTCGGGGAATAGAAAGAGGCTGATAAAAAGTGTTTGTTGTTCCAGTACCAAATAGAAATGTAGATACTATGATAACTATTATAGACGAATATGTGCTTCCGGGTTCAACCATCATCAGAGATCAATGGAAAGCTTATTCTTTGGCACTAAAAGATGATCCAGATGTTGAAAAGCGCAGTGTTAAACATTCTCCAAATTAAATCAATACAGAAGATCATAGTATTCATACTCAATCAATTGAAGGTCTGTGGAGATCATTTAAGAGGTTTTTACTACAAAGGAGTGGAATATCTCAAACAGAGTATTCTGAATATTTGATTCAGTTACTCTTGGAGTACAAAACTGAATGAAATGAGGGGTTCAACTTTTTACTAAGCATGTTATCAATAATATGATTTTTTTTATTTTTGTACACTTTTTTTAATAAAGAATAACCAGCATGCACCAAAATAAGTATATCGGCATTAATTTTACGATACTAATGTTGAATCTCTTTGGTTTTTTTAAAATAAAAATAATTCATTATATTAAATTTATTTGATAATTTAAAAATTTCTTACCCGAATGACGTCGTACTACTATGCATCTACTTTTTAACAAATATTCTACGCGGAAATATCTGATATAATTGCATTTTTAAAATCAAGAGCTTTGTTAAAAACAGTACAATTTTTTAGATCTTGTTAAATGTCAATGAAATTTTTATTTTTTTTTAGTAATTTTGACACTAATGCATGGAGATTTATGACAAAAACGTGTTCCGTATATCAAAAATATGTCAATACGGGTTGGTTTTTTTAATAAGTTTAAAATAATGTTTAAGATTGTCTTTAATTAATAAGGAAATCGTCTCAGAATCATACCCAATTCCAAATTTTAAATGAAGTTAATCTTATGAAAGATTTGTCGGGAAAGTTTTTGTATGACTTGCGACTTTGTTGCTCACGTTATTATAAAATTTTTCCTTTATGATTGGTGGAGATGGTTTGGTGTGTCAGGTAGATGAAAGTCTCTTCCGATACAAATTAAAATACTACAGAGGAAGAGCCACTGAGTAAAAGTCTTGGCTTTTAGATATTGCCGATTGAGTTATCAACCTGCTCATGTGTTTTTGTCTGCTGTAAAAAATCGATCTCCTGCATCTCTGTTGCCATTAATTGATAAATGTTGTATACCACAAACAATAATTGTGAGCGATCAGTGACAAGCTTACAATCAAGTAGCAAGATAAAATTTTCACCACCAAAAAGTAAATCATTCCCTTTACTTTGTTTATTTAATTAAAAAAGTGAACATACAAAAAATTGATTCGTTTTTGGGAAAGCAAAATTCATTATTAAAGCTATAAGTGGTGTAAGGCACAAGTATACAAAATTTATTAGAATGCGTGTGGAGAACTAATGTTTAAAGAGGAGATTTTAATAATATGATTGAATTGATCAAGTTAATTAATTTCATTCAATGAATTTTTAATTATTTTTTATATATTTAAAATATAATTTATTAAAAAAAAATTAAATTTATATTAGGGGAGAAAAACCGAAGAGATTGCTGATGCTAAATTTAATTAGTTCATGTGGGTTTCACAGCGTTTTAAAAAATTTTAAGCCCCCTATTTTATAAACACAGAATTTCTAAAAACATATAGTATCCCAACAAATTTTGTATTATATTAATGATATAATAGAATTAGGCTTTACTGGAAAGTATACATGGTAATTTTTTGCTAGGAAAGAACTTAAGAAATTTGTTTTAGTTTAGTGTGGTATAATTAAAAATTTACTAAAAAAAATGTGAGATTTTCAATCAACAAAACACCAAAAATGGTATTAATAATGACCATTATTTAATGTCTTGTACAAAAAAATCGTCTTTAACAGACGGATGTATTTGGAATTGCAAGAAAACTTACAAGTATCTATTTGTTTTATAACAAATATTTTTTCTTTGACACGCGTAAAAATTTTGGATTGATATTAAATATTATTTACAAATATCTGAAAAGTGATACATTTTAAGATATTTAACATCAGCTTGATTGTCATAGAACGACTTTAAACAGATCTAGTAAGGGAGGTAAGTTTTGATTACATTGCTGATAATAGTGAGAAATAAGGTGGTTTTAACCCTGATGGAAGCAGAAAAATTGTTGAAATAGATAAAATATGTTTTTTTAAAAATAATAAAACAGGGACAACTAATTAATGGACAATTGTTTGTAGGTGTTATAGAGAGGGAAAGTAAAAAGCTTTTATTGTATCTGTTGCTAATCGTAATGCTCAAAAAATGGTTCAGATTATTAGATTTTAAAGACTGTAAACCACTCTCTAAATTTAATCAATCCTGAAGTTACGGATGTGAATACTCAGAATATAGAGGGAATCTTATCTAAAAGTAAAATTCCCTTCGTTCAAAAATATGCATCATTATTGAGCAAAATTTTGAATATTAAAACAATTCATATTGGAGCACAGCATACAGAAAAAAAAAGATCCAATAATCTACTTTGCTTTCTGAAAAGAAATAATAATTATTTATATTTTATTTCTTTATTTATTTTTTAAAAATTTGTCAGTCTCCATTTAAATCCAAAGAGCCATGAAACCGACGTGAATCAATTACCTACATGGATCTCTATGCCGTTATGTTTGTCAACAGAAATTTTTTAAATATAATTTTATTGTTTTTGCTGATAAATTCAATAAGAGGATTCTAAGCTAATGATGATATTTTTTTTCCATAAGATTTTGTTTTATTTATGATATTAATACATAAAAAATTAAATAGAATTATATGATGAATGGTTTTATAATAATTGACAAATTTTTGGATATTTATAGTGAAGAAATAATATTTAACGATAATATATTTCATTCTAGAGGAATTTTTACAAAGAAAAAAATATAAATTTTTAAAAAAAAAAGTAAATATAAAAAATGTATCTCTTAGAACAAGAGTGGGCAAACTTTTTATACCGAGGGCCACATTGAAAATGTTATTGTTATTGGGCCGCATAAATAAATATTTTACCTACTTCAATTACAATTTACAACGTATGAAAATATGAATTAGTGATAATAACAATGTATTTGTCATTTTATTTCACATTCATACTCTATTAAGTCTATTTAGTGACCATTACACATGCACATTACATTTTTAAATACGAAATAAAACAGTTTGCAATTTGGTAATAAGATTTTAATATTCATAATTATTTCAATAAAAGCTTATTATTACTTGTCATAATATAAGTAAAGAATAAGGAACTTAATGTGCATATATGTTCATACAAGCTGATCACAGAGTACAGTTATAATAACTGAGAAGTATGTAACTGTTCACAATTTTTGATAATGTTCTTGAACTGTGGAACCAGCTTACTGCTTGTGATTTGCATGACTGCATTTAAATTGCAGTCAGTTAACATCGATCTGTTCTTTGACTTGTTTATTTTCATACAAGAAAAAGCTTGCTTACAGATATATGTGGATCCAAATAGTGACAAAAGTTCAGCAGCAAAGTTTTTTAGGTGTGGTAGAGCCGCTGCTGGCAAACATCCATAAATACAGCAGCTGAACTATTTGAACTTTTCTTGCAGGTCATTATCCGCTTGCAGGTCAGGCAGCTCTAACTGTATTTTCTCTGGTGCTAAATCAGCTTTTGCATTAAATATTGAACTGAGGATATTGAAAAAGGTTCCAAGCTCTTGAAGTCTTAGAACCTTCTTTTTAAATTCCACAACCAAAGCATCCAACTCAGCCTTGTACTTGTCAGCCATTTTACCACAAATGGTTTTCTCTTCCAGCAAAGGGAATGACAAAACCTGTTTTTGCCTGCTTGTTTGGAGAACAGGGAGAGTTTTGCCTGAAATGATTAAACATCGACACACATTTCATATGCAAACAAGCTATTCTCCTAAAGTTTTACATACAGTTCATTCAACTTTTCCATAATGTCAATAGCAAACATAAAGTCTAACTTTCACTCTCCATTAACAATCTTAGTAACAAAATCACAATCAATGCCCTTCATCTCTATAAACATAATTATTTCTTCCTTGAGATCTCACACTCGCCTCAATATCTTGCCCAGGCTCAGCCAGCGGACACTGCTGAGGTAAATAATATCAGAATGTTCAGTTTCTAAATCTTCAAGCAGTGCTTGGAACTGCCTGTGGTTGAGTGCCCTGGATCTGATGAGGTTTATTACACTGACAACTGGGTCAATAACATGATTGATATTCAACCAAGCTTTACACAGACTTTCCTGATGGATGACACAGTTGAGATGTAGGAGTGTATGGTCAGGATGTTTTTATTTAATTTTATTATGGATCAATTTCACCAAACCAACGTTTTTTCCAGTCAAAGCACGCGCTCCTTCGGTTGTTACACTTGCCATCTTGTTCCATACCAACCCAGTTCTTTTATTACAGTTCTTAACAGCATTAAATAAATCTTGGCCTGTGGTTGTGTCTTTAAGTGCCTCAACACTAAGTGATTCTTCAGTAAGCTCGAAACGAGTGTTTATTTCCCTATAAATACTAACAATTGTGCTGTGTCCTGTACATCGGTACTTTTTTCCAACGCAAAAGAGTACAACAAAAAGTCTTTGCTTACATCTATAAGTTGGTCCATCAAATTGTCACTTATCTTGTCAACACGCATGACTACAGTTCTCCCTGATAAAGAAATGCTGTCAAATTTTGTTTTCTGTTCTGTCCACATAATACTTGCTGGATCTGACAAGCATTCCTAGATGAACTCACCGTCAGAAAAAGGCTTGTTACGTCTCACAATCTTGTGAAACAGCACCAAACTGGCTTCCATTGCAGCATCTTGTATTGAAGACTGATTGGTGAAAACAGTTTGCTGCTTCTTTAAATTGTTAACCAACTCCTGGCATTTCTTTTTTCTCTCTCTCGTTCGTAAAATTGTGCCCGAAATCCATGTTTATGTTTGGTAGTGTCTTCTTAAGTTGTACTCCTTAAAGACTTTCACGCACTCACGACACAACAAGCAGACTGAATTGCTCTTAACGCTTGTGAAGCAGTATTTAGCAGTCCATTCATCATTAAAAATGCGACATTCATCCTCAATCTTTCTTTTTTAGCAGCACTTATGGTTAAATAACGTCTGTTCACTTTTAAATTAAAATTTTTACAAAACCTTTCAAAATGTAAATTGTAAACACGAGCTACTTTCGCTTGAACAAAAACTTAGTTTTGAATAGGGATGTTAACAATAAATGACCAGCAGTGATGAGAAGACACATAATACTTTGGCAACTATTTTAAAGTAGTAAATATAGCAAAAATGGACAACTCTGTCTAAACAAAAAAAAATTTCATTGACATAGGATCGCAACATGTACGTGCATACGGGCGCATAATATAATCTAAAAGGCCGAATGCGGCCTGCGGGCCCTAGTTTGCCCACCCCTATCTTAGCACACAAATTTTTTATAAAAGAAAAATTTGTAAGAAAAATTGAAAAACGAGCTTTTTTTTGTATCCGTTTCTTTTGTTAAAGATGTTTTCCCATTTCTTTATTACGGATGAAGTAATTGTTATTACTTTCAAATATATTAAAAAAGTTGCAGATTTAAATATCAACTGAATGAAAAACAGGTACAGGATTTAAAATGCAAACTCGTTTTTTGTAATATTTAATAAAATTCAAAAATGAATGGGGAAAAGTATAAAAACTACAATAATGATGTTTATAACAAAAAAACAAGCACTAAAAAGAAAAAAGAATCAACTGATTCTTCATATCATACAAAAAAAATATCCCGCGATATTAGGCAAAAAATTATAAAACTACATTAAAATGGTAATATGATTAGTAAAATAACAAAGTTTGAATTCTTACTAGTTACAAGTAATCATATTACATAAAAGAAGTATGAATTAGCAAGACTAGAAATTAAAGAGATATATTTTTTTAAAATAAAATAAAACTATAGAATATTTAGGAAGAAGTTAATTAATAGTGTACATTTTACTTAAGGATAATTTTTGGAAAGGTTTTTGAAACATATGCCATAAGTTTAAAGACCACCTTGATCTTAACAGTATTTAGATGTTAAATTATATATTAAAACAAGTCACTAATATTAGAACAGTAAAATGATAAAGTCACGATTAAAAAATACTTTAATTACTGTTGGAAGTTCTTTTTATTTTTAAGATACACCCCTAACAAAATAAATTTTTTTATTAAGTGCTATTTAACGATCAAGCGATC
The DNA here is from genome assembly GCA_918559645.1 of Ceratonova shasta. Lineage (NCBI taxonomy): Eukaryota > Metazoa > Cnidaria > Myxozoa > Bivalvulida > Ceratomyxidae > Ceratonova > Ceratonova shasta. Next base: position 37,324 of record CAKKLC010013676.1, read on the forward strand.
AAAATTTGCAAGGTTTAGATTGGAACTACACCAATAATGTACCTTCAAAATATTAGAATGAAAAGTTTTTTTGGGTTATAATACAAATATTTTTTTGAGGTATTCACTAAAAAATTAATATATACTCCATTTAAGTAATTAAATTTTTTAATTTTTCTTGAAGAAATATTAAAAAAAATTGATCTTTGTATTTGAAAAAATGTTTTTTAATTATGGATAATATTACCTTTCATAAGGTAGCAGATAATATTGAAAAAAATTGAGTATAGTGGAAATATGGTTTTATTCCCCGTCACTAAATTCAATAGAAACCCTTTTTAGAAAAGAAGGAAATAGTTCGAAAAGACAATTGCACAACAAAAATGAACATTCTTTGGAAAAATATAAAGATGTTGCCATTAAAAAAATAGAGTTTGAAGGATAATATTGTAATATGAAACAAGAAAATAGAAAATTACTTGGAATGTTGAAATTACTATAAAAAATAAATATTCTATATTCGGTTTTAAACAATACTTTTTTTACGAATTATAAAATTAAAGATTACTTATTTGTATTAAAAATTACCTTTTTGAAATATAAATCCTGTAATAATTAAATTTAAGAATTCATTGATGTTCTAATACCATCAGGAATTACTAAATCAGAATGATTTTATATTCATTCAATGTAAAGAAACGATCTTTTATTTTTACAAAAGGCTATAATCTTTTTCAAATATACAATTTTACTAAAGTGATGCTACAATTCAAAGAAAAAAACAGCGAAAACCCGAAATATTCAATATTATAGTTAGTCGAAGTAAAATTGATTATATAACTAGAAATATCCCACTTTTGATACACAGTTAATTAAATTGTGGAATAAAAAAATAAAAGCTTTGCTAAAATATTATTTTCATATGAAGAATTTTAAAATTTTTGTAGTCTACATAAACAATTTAGAAAAGAAAATGGAAAAAATAGTAATTTTAATTACTTTGTGTGTTGAAAAATATGATGAAAAAGGTATTACAACATGTAACTTTTTCACATAAAAAAGAATAACAGAAAAACATGTTTACCTTAATATACATAGTAAGAAAAAATAAGAAATTTTAGCCAACAGGATTTTTTTAGGAAAACGAAAAATAGCCTTGTTTATATGTTAAAATTAATCAGAAAAAAATAAAAAAATTATTTTATTTAATCAATAACATTTTGTATATAGTTTGTTCTGTTATCAAAGAATAGCAGAAATGTTTCAGAAAAATCATCATATGATTTTTCTTTACACCTTTTCACTATCTTATCCAATATTTTATAACTGAATAAAACAAATCATCTTCTTGTGTGTCAAATTGCTATAAACTATTAATAAATTCGAATTTGTGGCAAACTATACTAGTGATAAAACCTACTTTGAAAAGATGACTGTATGATCGATGCTTATATATGTGGATTTTTGCACCAACTAATACGTTTGCACAAATAATTAGGATGAGGGTAGATGAACTTTTATTAGGTATTACCTTTGCAAAGACTTGTACTATTATGTTTCTAATTTCCACTATGCTTATTGAATTTGCTCTATTAAATGCACTGCGACCTCTGTTTGATTTACACTTATATTTCAACATGGTTTCATCCACTTTAACCAATTTTTCAACCAAACCAAGTTTATTTTCAGAGAAATCAGGCTCTACTATTTTTTCAAGTATTTTGCAAATTACTTTTTTAATAGTAGTTTTTGAGATGCCAAGGCAGTCTGCCGTTGTTTTTCAACTTGATCGACTAGCGTATTTAAAAAGCATACAAAAAATGTATCAAAAAAAGTTGAATTCAGCAAAAAACGTATTTATTCGTATTGATAAATATTATTGATAATGTAAACAAATACGGTTAATACACCGCTATGCCTAATAGTCGGTGCTTTTTTTGTACTTGGCGAAAGTACAAAAATTTACTGCATTTAGTAAATTGCCTCTCACATTGAATAAAATTGTTCCTATTGATCCATCTTATTATGTCTTCAAACGACTTTGTCATCATGAATGTTTCGATTTCATTAATTGTATTCGTGGGGGTATGAAGTTTTATTATTTTTATAGTGATGATAAAATTAAAATTTTGAGCATAGGAAAAGGGTCTTGATACTCTGTAGAGGGAAAAATGACCTTTATCCAAAATTTTCTATATTTATGTATATCAAAAAATGACCCTTTTTCGTATCATTCAAAAGTTAAAAAAAATTAATTATTATTATAATAGGAACAATTAAACAAGAATTATGTTTGATTGATGAAAATGAAAGGACTTAATAATTTTAAATTATTATCAGACAAAAAGTGGCATTAATATAGCCAATAAAAATATTTAAGAGTATTCAAGTCAAAGAACTACTTTTCTTTGACTTTAGATAGTTTTTTACTTGTAAAAGTTGATCATCTATGTAAATTATAAAGCAATATTTTTAATACAATTAATAAAAATTATCATTAAATGAATAAGTATGGTTAATAAAAACTAATCAAATGGTTTAATAAATCTCAATGGAAGCTTTGATAAAAAAAATCAATAATAATAATTTATTATGTACAAGGAAATGTTAAAAAAGTCAAAAATGCAAAATAGTTTACAGATATAAAATTGAGTTAGAAAAATATAATAGCAGCATCAAGCTAAAAACCCAATTTTTGTATTATATGCGATAGTAAGAATAAATTTGAAACTTCAGATATGTGCGTTATTTATTATTAATACATCTGATAGTCGAATTTTTTATCAATTAAATAGATAATTATTCTATTTCCAATTTTGAAAAATGTAAAATGACCAGAAATCGGAACTTTAATGAAACTAGGCTTTAATTAAATAGATTTTTTCTGTAAATTTATGTGAATAAGCATGAAAAATACTCATAATGTTCTTGAATATAGTTCAAAGATTATGTATTTATTTGAAAAAATATTATGCATGGATTTATCATATAAAAATTTGATTCTTTTAGAAAACACCTACTATTTTTGGAAAATTTTCTTCATCTTTGGAATATAAAATTAATTGAAGTTAGTAATTTTTCATTAAAAACAGAAATTTAATTTAAATGCTTTGAGAGAATTGGATAATACTTTTAAAAATGAAATAGTTAATAAAGAAGTTTTCATTCTTTAATATGACGTATGTTGACAGATTAAAATATATTCATAAATTCGAAAATATGAGTAAGTTGTATTTAAATATTTTAAAACATTTTTTTCCTTAATAAAATTAGTCTTAAAGAGAAAGCTTTGTTCACCTAGAAGTTTTCTTAATCATAGAAAAGATGATAATTAGAATACATTATGTTGACAATTACGTTAATAATGAAATTTTTGTTATATTCAACCTTTTTAAAAAAATAGTATCTTTAAATAAAACTAAACTTGTCAAGGTCATGAATAATACAAAAAAACAATTAATAATTTAAAAAAGAATATAACCCTAAATCTTGAATATAAGCCACAATCCGTAATTTAAAATAAAATGTCACTTTTTTTTGTACAAGCCGCGGCTTATCAACAAGATTTTAGGGTTGTCTGATCTTGAATATAAGCCACACCCCGTAATTTAAAATAAAATTCCACTTTTTTTTTGTACAAGCCGTGGCTTATATAC
>CAKKLC010013681.1:371-26101 GCA_918559645.1 Ceratonova shasta
GTTTTTGCGCAGGCGTACGGGCCCCCAAACTACATTCTTACCAGAAATTGTATTATGACGAATAAAATCAATTAATAAAAAGTAAAAGATTAATTTTAACTACTTTGGTTAAAATACACTTAAAGTGCCCAATAAACGCTTGCGCAAAATGGCTGATATTGATAATTTTACTCTTGATAATTTGATAATTTCATGATCTTTGATTTGATTGAATTAAGAACACCATTTAACGTAATTGCTTTTATGCAAAGTTTACTTTTGTTACCAAAATCCCGTTTATGCTCTATTTTTTCCAAAATTATGAATCTACAAAAATTTATTTCAAATATAGATGGCTACATTTTTAGATGCACAAAATGTAAAAAAAAAGAACATTAGTAAGAAATGGAACTTTTTTTGAAAATTACCATTTGTCTCTTTTGCAAATAGGGTCTTTCATATATTTTGAAGTAAATAATTAATCAGTGAAGCAAGAAGATCTGAAAAGAAAATTGAAATTGATAATACTATTGTTGATTAGAAAAATTACACAAGAGAAATTTATATAGAAAGTAACAATTTAATCAAAGAAAAAATAGGTGGAGCCGAAATAATTGTACAAATCGATGAATAAAGAATTGTCAAAAGAAAATATGAGTGTGGACGTATCCTAGTAAATCAGAATATTTAGATTGTTGGAAGGGTGGATGAAAATAACAATGTATTCATGTTTCTTACGGAGGTTACAGACCAAAACACATTAACAAAAATAATAAAAGAAAATGTAAAAGAGAATTTTTTTTATTGTTACGGATGGATGGAGAGGATATTCCAATTTTAAAATGGAAGGCTATGAGCATGAAGTAGTAGTCCATTAAAGAGAATTTTTTGACGACGAAGGTGTTCAATACAAATAAAATGGAAGCAATATGGGAAGCTTTAAAGAAAAATACAGATATATAAGCAATAAAAAACTTGATATGACCCTATCATATATAGCAAAATATTTATTTGAGAGGAAATATATGGAAAATAGATTATTAAAATTTATAATGTCTATAAATATGATATATTTATATTAATGAAAATATAATTTCTTTTATTGCGAAATTTTTTTGGTTTGTTTTTTAATCATTAATTACTAATATCAGCCATTGTTGCGCAATCGTATTTTGAGCCCTTAAAGCAGGAGTGGGCAAACTTTTTATACCGAGGGCCACATTGAAAACTTTATTGTTATTATGGCCGCATATATGTATATATATATATATTTTACTTACTTCAATTACAATTTACAACGTATGAAAATATGAATTAGTGATAAAAACAATGTATTTGTCATTTTATTTCACATTCATACTCTATTAAGTCTATTTAGTGACCATTACACATGCACATTACATGTTTAAATACGAACTAAAACAATTTGCAATTTGGTAATAAGATTTTACTATTCATAATTATTTCAAAAAAAGTTTATTGTTACTTGTCATAATAATTGTAAAGAATAAGAACTTAATGTGCATATATGTACATACAAGCTGATCACAGAGTACAGTTATAATTAATGAGAAGTATGTAACTGTTCACAATTTTTGATAAAGTTCTTGAACTGTGGAACCAGCTTACTGGTTGTGATTCGCATGACTGCATTTAAATTGCAGTCAGTCAACATCGATCTGTTCTTAGACTTGTTTATTTTCATACAATAAAAAGCTTGCTTACATATATATGTGGATCCAAATAGTGACAAAAGTTTGGCACAAAGTTTTTTAGGTGTGGGAAAGCCGCTGTTGGCAAACATCCATAAAATTACAGCAGATGAACTGATTTGAACTTCTTCTGCAGATCATTAACCGCTTGTAGGTCAAGCAGCTCTAACTGTATATTATCTGGTGATGAATCAGCTTTTGCACTAAAGAGCGAACTGAGGATATTGAATAGTGGTTCCTGGCTCTTGAAGTCTTAGAACCTCCTTTCAAATTCTACAACCAAGGCATCCAAATGAGCCTTGTATTTGTCAGCTATTTCACCTTAAATGGTTTTCTCTTTAAGCAAAAGGAAATGGCAAAACTTGTTTTCGCCTGCTTGCCTGAAGAACAAGAAGAAATTTGCCTGAAATGATTTAACAAGCACATACATTTCATGTGCAAACAAGCTATTCCCCTGAAGTTTTACATTCAATTCATTCAACTTTTCAATAATGTCAATAGCAAACATAAAGTCTGACTTCCTCTCTTCATTAACAATGTTAGTAACAAAATCACAATCAATGCCCTTTATCTCTATGAACATAATAATTTCTTCCTTAAGATCCCACACTCGCCTCAATATCTTGTCCAGGCTCAGTAAGCGGACACTGCTGTGGTAGATAATATCAAAATTTTTAGTTTCTTAATCTTCAACCAGTGCCTGGAACTGCCTGTGGTTGAGTGCCCTGGCTCTGATGAGGTTTATCACACTGACAACTGGGTCAATAACATGCTTGATATTCAAACTAGCTTTACACAGACTTTCCTGATGGATGACACAGTATAGAGGTAAGAGTGTATGGTCAGGATGTTTTTTTTGTAATTTTATTATGCATCAACTTTACCAAACCTACGTTTTTTTCAGTCATAGCACGCGCTCTATCGGTTTTTACACTTGCCATCTTGTTCCATACCAACCCAGTTCTTTTAAACACAGTTCTTTAAAGCATTAAATAAATCTTGGCCTGTGGTTGTGTCTTTAAGTGCTTCAACACTAAGTAATTCTTCAGTAAGCTCGAAACGAGTGTTTATTCCCAGTATAAATATCGACAATTGTGCTGTTTCCTGTACATCTGTACTTTTGTTCAACGCAAGAGAGTACCACAAAAAGTCTTAGCTTGCATCTCGAAGTTGGTCCATCAAATTGTCACTTATCTTGTCAACACGTCTGACTACAGTTCTCCTAGATAAAGAAACGCTGTCAAATTTTGTTTTCTGTTCTGGGCACATAATGCTTGCTGCATCTGAGAAGCATTTCTTGATGAACTCACCGTCAGAAAAAGGCTTGTTCCGTTTCACAATCTTGTGAAACAGCACCAAACTGGCCTGCGACGCAGCATCTTGTATTTAAGACTACTTGGTGAAAACAGTTTGCTGCTTCTTTAAATTGTTAACCAACTCCTGACATTTCTTAATTGTCTCTTCGTTCGTGAAATTGTACCCGAAATCCATATGTTTTGTTTGGGAGTGTCTTCTTAAGTTGCGCTCCCTGAAGACGTTCACGTACTCACGGAACAGTAAGCAGACTACTTTGCTCCCAACGCTCGTGAAGCAGTATTTAGCAGTCCATTCATCATTAAAAATGCGACATTTATCCTCAATCTTTCTTTTTTTTTGGCAACACTCGTGGTTAAATAACGTCTGTTCAGTTTTAAATTATAATATTTACGAAACTTTTTAAAATGTAAATTGTAAACACGAGCTACTTACGCTTGCGCACAAAATAGTTTTGAATAGGGATGTTAACAATGAATGACCAGTAGTGATGAGAGGGCACAAAATACTTTGGCAACTATTTTAAAGTAGTAAATATAGCGAAAATGGACAACTCTGTCTAAACAACAAAAATTTCATTGACATAGGATCGCAACATGTATGTGCATACAGGCCATAGTATGCCCACCCCTGCCTTAAAGTATATATTTAACCCCATAAAACATTTTAATAATAAGAATGTTAAGATTTATTTTTATATAAAATTAAATTTATCGTTTCAATCATTTAGGATTAAAGATTAGAAGAAGGGTTATAATTTTAGTCACGAATTTTAATATTATTATTCTTAAATTTTAGATTTGTATTATTATAAAAAATCTTTCATATTTAATTTTAGAAGAATTAAATAAAAATTTATAAAGATCTGCAAAAATGAAATAAGAACTTCTAAAACATTATAAGGCACAATTTTTAGATCAGTAAAAATTTATTTAAAAAATATTTCCCGTTATGAAAATAAACGAATTTGAGGATTTTGTTACAAAATAAAGTGCTGAAGAATTTTTAAACTTTTGTCACGACAAAATACTGATCAGAGACCAACTGAAATGTTTAAATTGTAAGCTATCAAAGAAAATTAAAAAAAAGAATTTTTGTGTCGAAAACTACTGTTGGCGGTGTTAAAAAAAAGAATGTTTCTCAATATATAAAAGAACTTATATGTTTTCATATTCATTTTTTAGTGATTTAAATGGAAGTTTCCGTGTTAGCTTGAGGGTTATAGCCAGAATAGCTGGAAAGAAGCCTTGCCATAGTATTATATAAATCTGAGAATAAGTAGGCCAACCTACAGACAGATTGTTAATAACTTAGTTGTTTTGATGAATAAGATAACAATAAAATGCACAAATTGGGATGATTAAATAAACCTGTCTACATTGATAAGATTATGCTAAATTATGAGTGCAAAAGTCAACGTAAATGCTCCCATAAAAAAAACTAACGCGAAATGTATTGTTGAGCTAAATAAAATGAGCAGAGCTATTTAAAATATAGGGCTGAAGGGATCTGAGACAAGAAATCGATTAAACTAATTCTGAATATCATTAAACCTTTTCAAGAATTTTCAACTATTCACACCGATGAACTTAAAAGTTATCTTGCATTGAGAAAATTTAATTTTATCAGTTTACAGCTCGTCAAAAGTTTACATTCGTTTACTCTATAATGAATGTACAACTAGCAAGCAGTTCAGAGTTTCATCCATAAACTAAAATATCAAATTAAGTTGATAAAGGAAATAAAAACCAATTTAAGATATGAATTTTTGATTAAATTTGTTTGGATTTTGAATAACAAGTTTGATTTACTGAAAACCTTAATTCTTTTAATTGAAATATAGTTTTTAATTTTATTGCTTTTTTTCACTGCTAGTATTTTCGGTATTTAATTTTGACTGATCCAAAGTTTTTATTTAAAAATTAAAAAATGGGTATTTGAAAATTTCACGCCCGATAAAAATTAAAAAAAACATAAAAACGGTGTAGAAAAGTTGCAAAAGTTTAAAAAGAAGAATAGAAAGTTAGATAGTATTCTCTGGTGAGAAAATAACAAGTTTAAGAATTTCAGAGGCTTATTTAAGTGATATTTTAATCAAACACAAATTCCAAAACATTTTTTTGCTCTGTTGGAAAAAATAAAAAATGAGTTAAACTGCCATATATCTATATAAAATCGCCACATGAAGTACGTAAAGAGATCCTATTCTATTGATAGATATGTCTAAAAATGTATAGCTCCGTGTAACTCCTAGATAAGCGTAAGGTTTTGTAGCTTTTGTGAATCATTCCAGGTACCAGAAAACAATATTTATGATGATGATGTATAAATACATAAAAAGAGTACAATTTTGTGAAATTGTATGACTTATATATTTCATTAAACACTGTAAGTATATTTTACCAAACAATAAGGGAGATGAACATTAATGTGGTATTTATTAATAGTGCGATGATTGGAGGTTTTGATGAAAATAATCTACCGAAGATTGTTGAAATCGACGAAAGTTACTTTTTTAAATCTATGTACAATATGAGTCGGTTTACTGAAAGATCGTGGTACATTGGGGTAGAGAAAGGGGATCAAAGCACAGATTTCTATAACCACTCTTAAAAAATACACACACAAAAAAATGTACAGATAATTTTGAATATTGAATTACCTAGTACCAGTATAGTACCTGATCAGTATAGAGCATATGGTGCTGCTATAAGACAATTAGGTGGATATGAACACAAAACATTTAATCATTCTGTCAATTTTGTAGACCTAAATAACATTATAGTACATATACAGCATATTGAAGGATTTTGGTCTGTTTCCAAAAATTTTCTGCGTACTAAACATGGAATTAATTCCGATACGCACTTTGATTAGCTACAGCAATATTTTTTAGAGTTTAAAATTGAGAAAAAAAGTTTTTCTCAATTTTTATAATTAATAAAATTATTTAGTATGCTTCTTTTTTCTTTTATGTTCTTTTTAATTTTTATCGGCAAGAAATTCTCATGTATCAAAAAATGGGTATTAATGTTTCATTTTTTACAGATTTGTTGTAAAAACGGTAATAATGACCGTAAAAAAAATAATTTTTGAAGAAAATTTGCGTAGTACTGGTATTTCACACCACCAGTATTATATAAATTTTTTATAAATATTTTTTTTAAATTTAGGGTTGACACCACAAGAATTTTACAATTTCTTATCATATCCAAACTCTTTGCAAGCTTTCTTTCAAGAAAATAATGTAGTTCCAATTAATAATACCATTTGTGCACGTTGTAACAAAGAAACTAAAATTCGAATAATAAAAGGAGGGATTTAGATTTTAGTTTTCTTTATTGTTGCATACAGTTTAAAAATAAACATTTTTTCTTTACTAAGACTTTTTTTTTCGATAAACATATTATTAAGTGTTTTGCAAAAACTCTCAGTAAAGACTTTATTGAATATTTTGAAAAGGACTAATGAACAAATAATGGAGAATTGTTGTTTAAAATATTCTCATACAGTTGTCAATTAGTCAAAATATATAAGAAACGTCATTACGCATCATTTGAGAAATCAAAACAAAATGTGAGGATATGATACACAGTTCAAAATTGAGAAAAGTTTATTCATATAAAAAAAATATCACCGTGATCGCTATTTATTGGGTACTTTATATGCTGAAAATAATGAAGAGTTGATGATAAGAAGGCGGAATTACGGCGATACAAAGACAGTTCCTTGGATTTTTGATTTGGTTTAAAGAACAAACAAACAATATGCGAATGTTCCATCTTGAAAAAAGAAATGCAGATACTTTGATTCCAATAATTTTACAAAATATTGATATTTAAAAAATTATTGTTTTAGATGATTGGAGAGCCTACTCACAAATCACTGAATTTAGTTTTTAACATGAAGTTGTAATACACGAAGAAAATTTTTTCCACGTCATAACTGGCGCTAATACTTAACGCATTGAATGAAATTGGGTTAATGCTAAGCATTTTATTATAAAAGCGTCGTGGAACTACACTTGAACTATTACAATCTCATCTTATGAGTATTTTTTTCGTAAAAAATATCCTAAAAAAAGTTTATTGAATGGTTGAAAATTTGCAATTCAAAATGCCTTATTTAAAGGTAGACTATAAAAGTTTTATTCATTATTTTTCAATAAATTTATTTTTAAATTGGTCAGTATGAAACCCCTAATGTGATGTGAAACCCAGTAATACTAAAATGGTTATTAATGTTTAATTTGACGACAAATTCGTTGGAAAAGCTAAAAATGACCGTAAGAAAATTATTTTTTAGAAAATTTGATATTTAAAATAGTGAAGATGGAAGAACTTTATAATTTTACAATGAAAGACATTAAAAATCTAAAATTAATTCAAATTGGCACTTCGGATTTATAATGAACAAATTGAATCTGCAAATACAGTAATTAGTTATAAATTAAATATTACAAAAGATCAATTTTACTGAAATATATTTTTTAAAAATAAGTTAGTGTAGAACCTTTAAATCAGTGATGTGCAGCACAATTTTATCCAAGAGCCAGGTCAATTAAATTTATTTTTATAGGGCCAAAAAAATATTTCTAATTGATAAAATAATATCAGTACAATCCGTTAATTTAGTTTGATTACAAGGTAAATTTTTTATATTTTTGTTTTGCTAGGTGCTCTTAAGCCTTCACCAAAGAAGGCCGCTTAATTAATGTGATAAGTTGTCATATTAAAGAATAGTATACGCGGTAATACCCTTAAAAAGTGAACAAAGTTATATTTTATTTTTTCTGTGACTTTAAATACTCAACAAGAGAATTTATGTCTGTTGAAGTCCAGATATTGCTAATTGTAACAAACTTTGAAGATGATGATCATTTATTCTGAATCTTTGTGCTGATTTAACGTATTTTATCCTGGAGAATAACTTCTCACAATTTTTATGTGCTGCCAATCAAAGCTAATCGCCTTTAAACAAATCTTGACAGATTTAAAAATTTTCCTATTGGAAAATTTTGCTAGTAAAAATCAATGAGTTTTGCAATCTTTGCTTTCATCTTCAGCTCAATTTTCCCTGTAAATCTGTAAATTCCATTTGAATTTGATGTTCAGCTGTTGAAGCATCAATACCGAGTGGTAAAAAAAAATATCAAAACCAATTTTTTGGATTCTAAAATTATTAAATCTGATTCCAAATTCTTTATGTAAAATTTCTAACTCTTTAGAAATTTCCTTTTAGTTTAATATCTTTCAAAACGCTTTAAAAGAGTTGGAAAATGATAAGCAATTGGTGGCTGTAATTGTGATTCCGACAAATTTAGTTTGCACTGAAATGACAATATATGTTTATAAAGTTCATGAACAAGTTGATTTTGCGTCTGTAGTGTGTAATTAGGTTCATTCAAATGTTTTTTAACATCTAACAAAAAGGCTAAATTGACAACCCATTGGTTATCTTGAAGTTCCTCAACTTCTTTCCCCTTTTAGCTCATAAAAATAAAAATCTTTTTTCTCAGATCATAAAAGAGCTTAAGCATTTTTTTTTACTTAGCCAACCTATTTCACAATAATAACTGAGATCTTCATATTCTTAATAAAGTTCAATTAGATGTTCTTTAAACTGCCTGTGATTCAATGCCTTCTATTTTATGAAGTTAATACACTATACAACTACCTTTTATGACATGATCAAATTTTATTGATTTTACTGATAGGTTTTGCTGGTGTATGATGCATGGGAAAAAGTAAAAGGCGTCAATATCTCCCTTGCTCTTTTATATATATATGATCTTACTCTGCCAACAACTCTATTTACGTTCCCAAACATAGGTGGTGCACCATCGATTAATATTCCAGATAATTTTAACCAATCAAGTTTAAAAATTTCAAAAACACTTTTTATTTCATTAAAGATATCTTGAACTTTGGTAGTATTCTTTAATAAGCACTGTACTAGCAGCTCTTTGGTACATTAAAAACTAGAAACAACGCCTCGCATAAAGATAGCTAATTTAAATTTATCGGTTATGTTGGTGCATTCGTGGATTGCTATTTAAAAGGCCACAAATTTTGAAGTCTTTTCTTTAAGTAACACCTCAACAATGTCTGCTATTTGATCTATCCTATTTGCAATTGTCCAACGAGAAAACTAATTCATTCCATATTCTTAGATTTTTCTGGGCATAAGATGTCAATTATGTCGCAAAGGCATTCTTTGATTAGATCTGCATCTGAAAAGGGTTTTCCGTGCTTATTAATATTTTGTGCTACTACAAAAGTAGCGCTAACAATGTTTATCATTTTGTTTGCTCTTGTTTTTGAAAATGATTGTTGCTTATTAAAATAGATCATTAAATTCTCTAACTTGTCATTTCTTTCCTCCGCGATTAATTCTGTGTAGTTCACGTGTTTAGTCCAAAAATGTCTTTCGATATTGTATTCCTTTAGAATGGATATTTCGGCTAGGTGTATCGAACAGATGAGTTTATTCTTGTTCAAGATGAAGAACTACTCTTTGATCCATTTGTCCTAAAATTTTCTGTTTACTGATTTTTTGTTCTTTTTTTCAATGACGACATAAGTGAGAATAAACTTATTTAATTTAAAATTACTAATATTATATCATAATATTCATCATAAAAAAATATTTGATTTTTCATTACTTTTTTTGGGCTCTGCGGACTACCATTTGTACGCCTTTTGTTTAAATCATAAAAATTCTTACTTAATATTTTAGAAATTTATGGACGAATCTGGAATACCTTTTAATGAGAAAGAAAAATATAGCGTTTCTTTGAATAAAATATGAAAAATATAATCACCCATAAGCATATATTTATTTTAAAGCAATCATACATATATTTTCAACATTATTTTTTGTTCAAGAAAAATATTTGTAATATAAAATTAAAATTATGGAGATTAATTTACATATAGTAATGACAATTTTAACACCCGAATCATCATTTATTAATACTTAATAAATTTCAAAAAAGAATTATACCGATTTTTTAACTAAGAACATATTTCATTTGAAAAATATATCAAATATCAATAAGATTGTATCGAATATAGAAAGAGTTTAATTTTATTAAAGAATCCAGTTTCAAGAATGACAAATTTCTAACAAAAGAAACAATTATCTTTAGGTTTTTCAACCTTAAATTAATTCCAGGTAAATTTTTTATTTTTAAAGATAACATAGGCCAGTGGTCGGCAATCCCAAGCACGCATACCATTCGGTGGCACGTGGGTGAGTTTTTGGTGGCACTGCAAAATAAAATAAGATTATGAGAAGTTTTTTTAGTTATTTTATGTGGCTTTAACATAAAAATATTTTAATGTTATAAATATTAATTTAAATGATCGTGTAGCTTCAAGATTGAATGAAAACACTTATTTTTTTACATCAATGCTTAATTAACGGGGGCTGCTATTTAGAGTTGTTCGAACAAATTCGGGTGAACCGAAGTAGTATGAAGACAAATAAATTGTAATACAATTCTAAGAAGTCATGCCGGTCAACAAGAATTGTTGCAAAGTCAAAATAATACAAATATAACGGCAAATATTTTTATTTTTAAAATTGAGATATTTATAAATTCTCGATTTTAGCCCAAAAATGTCAAAAGAAAAAAACATTTGTCATTTCCAAGAAGAATGGAAAAAGAAATTTGGTTTTATACAACAGGGAAAAAAATAACATGTATATTATGTTTAGAAACAATTGTTGCGCGCACTTCAAGTGTTTTGAGACATTATGAAACAAACGTAAAGAACGGGAGTCTCATATGAATACAGATAAAAGGAAAGAATACTTAAGAAATAAGATCGACGTATACGAAAGTTCGAAAAATTCACTACAAACATTCATTACAGCAAATACAGAAATAAACAATGCAAGTTTTAAGGTTTCCTACTGTATTGCAAAAAAATGAAAAGCCATTTCCTGATAAAAAAGTTTTAAAGGCTACCTTTTAAAAGATGTCTGAACATCTTTTTTCAGGTTTTCCAAACAAAAATAAAATTTTACAGAAAGTTAAAGAAACTGCTTTACTGCTCGAACTATTTGTCGAAGAATAAAACAAATGCACGAAGACATAAATCCACAGCTTGTAAATGATTTGGAGCAACGCCATGCTATTAGGTTATCGTTGGATGAAAGTACTGACAAGAACGATGTTGCGCGCTTAATATTATAGCAAAATTTTTTTCAACTTCAAAAAATGCAATAATTGAAGAGGTGTAGACTCTTGCTGCAATTTATACTACAACAACAGCAAAAGAAATTTTCAAGTGTGTCGTAAAATTTATAAATGAATGTTAGTTTAATCAAAATAAACTATTGTCCATTACTATGGATGGAGCACCTGCAATGCTCGGAAAAACAACGGATTTTTTCAAATGATGCAAAAGTATCTTGATCGACCAATTTTATCGTTTTATTTTCTTATACATCAAAAAGCCTGTCATTAGATAGTTCAAGCGGAAAAATAGAAGTTATGTCTACTGTAACACAAATTATCAATAAAATTCATGCACGTTCTTCTTTTCACATAGAAAATTTAAGCTAATGTTAAAAGAGATTTTATCAGAGTATAAAGATATTTTCTTATATAAAAAAGTACGGTGGCTAAGTCACGGAAAAGTCATTAATAGATTTTTGATTCTTTTAACAGAAGTTAAAATTTTTTAATGGAAATAGGTGAAGAATATCAAGAGTTAGACAACAACATCTGGGTTTTAAATTTAATGTTCATAGCAGACATTACAAAACATATGAATTGCTGAAATACAAGTATAAAGGGCAGAAATCAGACATATTAAAATTATATGGACACTGGGCATCGTTTGTTTAGGAACTTATTATTTTTAAGCAAGAAATTGAACTTAAAACGTTTCACTATTTTCCAAATTTAAAAAAAATATGCGGATTCTTAACATTGCTAGTTTAACACAATAGAAATGATAAATTATGTATAAAAATTTACAGGAGAACTTTACAGAAAAGATTGCAGATTTTCAGAAACATTCACCTATGTTTTAATTTATTCTAAAACCGGACATAAAGGATAGTTACATAATTGATAAAAAATTATTTTTAATTCTTAAATATCGATTATTTGGATTTGGAATTAATTGAATTTAATAATTTACAAATATGGAAACTAAAGTTTAGAAATGCCCGAGATGATATTATGAAAAATAAAGATAAACATTGAGATGTATTAACTAAAACGTGACATGAACTGCCAGACAGATTTCATTGCATGAAAAGGTGGCATTTGCCATTTTAACAAATTTTGGGACAACATACTACTGTGAGCAAACATTTTCTATGATGAGGTATGTTATGAATCCGTATATAAATTATTCAACCAAGGAGAATTCTGAAACGTGGATCCAGTTAAAAACTTCTAACTATGAACCTAATTTTAGAATATTAAGCTCCAAAAGTAAACCTTAAGGAAGCCTCTAATTTTTTTTCAACAATCGAATGATAAAATAGGTTTAAACAATATTTTACGTTGTGATACAATTATTTTTTCATTTATGTTTGCTTTTGTATTCTTTTATTTTTACATAAAAGTAATAATTTTAAGAAAATTAAGTTGCTTTATTCACAAATACAACCCTTCTTCCTCGGCCAATTACCCAAGCCTCCTTAATGAAGGTTTTTCTCGTCCTAGTAGCACGCACTCAATTTAATGCTATTTATTTTGCAAAATATGGGACACTTGCACGAAGGATTTGCCAACCGCTGGGTTAAACTTTTGAAATTGTTATCTTTAAAAGTTTAGATTTCTTAAGGAAAAAAAGCAAAACAAGAATTTTGAGTTGTTTACATTTGAGTTTTGAAACGATAAAATTCAAAAGCCTTTTCCGGTTTTAGTTTGATTTTTTATAAAAAACCCGGATTTTATTTTATGCATTCGGCAAACTTTTTAATTTAAAAAACAAAAGAAAAATACTTGATTCTTTCAGATGAATGGAAATCTTATATTTATGTAAATGACAGTTTTTGGGTGTATTATCAAATTCTTTCGGATTTGGTCTCAGAATTAGCCCACAAATAGTTGATTCGTGTTTGGATTGTGCAGTTGAATTCGTTTTTAAGGTTGCGGGCCAGTTTATTTTGAGATTCGATGTTAGATATGTATTTTTAGCTAAAAAAAATTAAATTAATGCCAAGGGATTGCAAACAGATACAATTTTAACTTCTGATGTTAAAAGTTTTTAAAAATGAACGAGTTCTTGTATGCGTTCGCTCAACTTATAAATCATTATTACCGATATTAAATTTCAGCTTTCATCAAATCAAATCAAAATATCAGTTCGTCAAAATCAGTCATATGTTTAGAAATATTTTGAACGTCTGAAGAAATGCAAACCGAAGTGTTCAGAGTGCAAAAGAACCATATCATGTAAGGATGGTCTACAATAGGACTAGTTCGCCATCTTTAATCGCAGCATAATATTTTCTGGCAAATTTTATCGAATAATGAAAAATAGTAATATCACAGCCTATAATTTCATTATTATTTAACAATATAATAGACAGCTTGGATAAAATTTTTCAAAACTCGCTGCTAGGGATAGAATATCTATAAATTAAATTTGCGCTAGCTAATTTATTCGATCTTTACTATGCAAAGAAGGGCTGAAGCTTCCTAAATCTAGATCTGAAATCATAGAGTTGATTCTATTCCAAAGTGAAATAATTCAGTAAAAATGATTTTTTAACAATTCAATTGTTGAATTCACTTCTACAAGGAATATAAGATATATGAATATAAATGTTCACGGGCAAAACAACACTTCAATATTGGAATTATAAGAATACTAGGCTCGATCCAGCAGATAAATATATCGATTATCTCAAAAATTGTTTGACTGAGTTGAACATTGATTTTAAATGGTCAATTGTCATAATTGTTTCTTTAAGGCTTCAGTAATTAAGAAGTTGAGTCGACTTATAGCCTTAGAACATCAACTCTGCGATTTCCTTTGTCTTTTCTAATAGTCTTAAATGTGATTTATTCCCCCATTAAAGTTAGGGAAATTTATGTTGAGGCATTAATCTTGATCAATTTGGTGATGAATACCCAATTTGTTCTCCAAACTTATCCCTGTTGTTAATAAAGTCAGTTTTCTAGTCAAATTATGCATAATTATATCAAGTTCCAGCATGCGAAAGGAACTTTAACTGATTTTAGACTTCAGAATTAGATGGAACTCAATTTTGGCAATGATTGAGAGGTTTCTTATTTTGCGTAAAGCAGTTACCAAAGCTTTTGTTGACCTTTCAGCCCACATGAATTTATGGAATTTGTAAGTTTTAGTTATTTTCAGTTCTGAAGTTTGCTCTTGACTATATTAAATTTGGTATTTAGACATTAAGTCGCCAAGACACCACACTTGTTTCTGCTTATAGTATCTTTAGATTTATTTTCTATCAACTAAAAACACACCAGTCTGCTTATTACTGTAATTAACTTTTGTGATTGAAACCAGAATTTAAGAACGTCTAAACAATGAATTGATTTGTCTTTTAAATTTACTTCATGATCCAGATTGTATCAAAGAATAAGATTATCTTTTACGATGCCTACTAAAATAAAATTGGTTTATGTGGGAAAAGGCTTTTCTTCAGGCTTTTTCCAAACAACATTGATCAATATGAAGAAGAGGTAACTTACTGATAGCCAGCATGCAAAGATTGAAAGGCCATAAATTCTCAAAGATTTATTAAAATCCTGTATTCAGTTATCAACTCCTGTATCCATCAAAAGAACTTAACACATTTAATCGAACATTGATAAAGAGTTTGATGATTTTGCAGGAACAGGTTTACGAACTTCAAATCTTGATCTATTATACAAAGCCCTTCCTACTATTCTATCAACGTCTGTATAGTCCATAAGATCATTTTTTGTAGATGGATTGTTTTTTACAAAACTAAGTAGCCGATTATTTGATAAGTCTATTAATGCTCTATGTTTCCTTCGTATTCCTATATTATGCAAGAAAAATAAAATTATTATTTAGTGTTATTTTATTTAATTTTTTCCAAGTTTTCAAAATAAAAAAAATGGTTAATTCGAAACCCTAGTTTACATCAACTTGATAATTTAAAAACAAATCATTTTGTGAATTATTGCTATGGCATAAAATATTTAACTTTTTTAGAAATTAACAATTGAGTTGTGTTTTTACTATATCGTTAAAAGTTACTTAATTGTCTTGTAACATTAAGGTAAATAAAAAAAAATTGGTTCAAAAATCAAACAAATAGAAAAAAAAACTCAAATACCAAGGATAAGGATATAAAGCTAAATTGTTGGTTATTTAAACTGACCATCAAATGTAATATAATCATTGAAAAAAAATAATGCAACATTACCTTTCAATTGAGAAAATTACATTTTTATCAACTTAGTTACTTGGAGGTGATTGTTCAGATGAGTTATAAGTAGGGCGACCCAAAAGTTGCAAATGTCTCAACTCCGACGATTTTTTTTATTGATCTCGTAAACATCATCAAAACTCTGACTTATCAGTTTTTTTCCCTTAATTAAATATTTATTAAAAAAATAAATTAAAAATATAATTAGAATTAAATTAAATTTTTGGCAACCCATAGTTTCCATTGTAGGGAAAAAACCGGGTAGTTTACATTCCTCTTATCTTCATTTTCCTCTGTTTTCATTGCATTGCAGTAAGAATTATAATAAATCGAAAAATAGTTAATAATATTCCCGTCATGAAGTTTCCAGCATTAACTAATCAATTTGTAACATGGAAAAACTTTGTTAGACTGTAATTGACGTAGGTGGACAGTTAAGCATATAACTTTAATCCATTGGAGAGATAAACTCATTATCTAGCATAAAAATGGATTTTATGCTATTTTTATCCTTGCAGCTTTTTATATATTAATATTTCGACGGGATCTTCCGAAATCAATATCCTGTTAATTAAATCATATCTTGACTTTATTTTGAAATAAGATTCTTCAAACAATTAAAATATTAAACAAAAACGTATTTCAAGTTGTTATTGTTATCAGATCCTCTTTAATCAATTTATTATTCAAAGCATCATATGTTCTCTGATATAATATAGCTTTAGGCTTTAAACTATTGAATATTTTTATCACGAAGGGGAGATTATTTGAGTAGTATATGACAGTTTTAAGCCAGTTTGACCACCTTGTAATTATAACAGATGGCGGTTTTTCCATATCTACAAATTGGGATAATATATATTTGTTTTTATGTGTCAAAATTTTGAACGTTTCAATTTGAAAATCAACATTTTTTTTTAATAACCATAAGCTTCATTGCACAATTATGTATTAACTGGGCGAGGCACGTACGTAAAATATTCTTTTATTATTTTTTTCTAATTTCATTAACAACCTTTATACAATATGATGCTCTATCTGTTATTATAATACTAAAATTAGTAAGGAAAGTATTTATTGTTTCCAAGGCTTCTTCTATTTGCCTATTATAATAAAAAAGTTTATGTTTTATTCTAACTTTACATAATAAATAACCATTATTTTCTAGGGATTTTTGATTGTTTGAGCAAGGACAACTTAAAAAAGTTTTGCTTTTTTATTTCAGTCTGATTTCAACTAAAATTATTTTATCATTTTAAGAGTCTGCCTACAGAATAATTTGTCGAAATATCTTTTTGCAGCGGATTCAGATATTGTTTAATTGTTTTTTTTTTCAGTTAAAAGTGCTTTGAGTTTTGAATTTCTTAATTTATATTATGGAATTTCGGCAGATAAAAATGCATCTATTACTTTCTCTGTAAAGTCGGGATCTGTAATAGTAAAAAAAGGATTGTACATAATTTCCTTGTTCTTGGTAATCCAAAGCACTTCCCGGTGATTTTGGCATTCCATGTGTTTTTAAACCGTTGGTTTACTTGGGCAATCTACTTTCTTGTTACAAAGAACACAAAATAGATTTCAATTAGTGCCTGAGATGAATTCTTCTTTATGCTCTGTAAGATAGATTTATTATTTGGAAGTTGTCGATTTAGAATCAAATGCCATACGAGTAAGATAAATTATTAAGATAAATACAAATAACTAATTTTCAAAAGTTGCAAAAAGTTGTATTGGCTTGCCCTAGTTATAAGTGATATCTCATAGCTAACTATTATCTAATTTAAATTAAATTATGTAATATTTAAACAAAGGAATTTAGTTTGATTATTTTATCAGTAAAAAAAGTTGTTAATTTAAAAATGATGCAATAAATGAAACCCTTATAAATCGCACTAATTGTAGAATGATAAAATGAAGAAATACTATCAGTTTGCATATTAACAATTTGTAGCGATGAATAAATATTGTTGGAAATTTAAAATGCATTGATTATTTTATCTACGGCTTATACTAAAATTATATATTTACTGTAGGTTGTCCTTTAAATTGATATAATGAAGATTCATGTTTTAAAACGAAATAAACAATAAAATTAAAAAAAATATAAATTAATTAATACCAGGTATAATTTTTAATAAAAATCGTTAAAAGGGATGTTTATTACTTCAGTCAGAAGGATCTTTAACATTAATTAGTTTAGTTACCTTATTTTAAGAATATCAATGAATTTTTAAAATTCTAAATTTTTTTAATTAGATGTATGATCAATTTACATAATTAAATAATAGGAATAAAAATATTTGCTTAAATTAAATTTAATTGTTTTCGGTATGAAATAGTTATCAAAATTATTAAATACTCAAAGTCGGTAGATAACAGTAAATTGAAAAAAAATTCTTTTTGTTTCAGAAAAATTTTTATAGTCATTTAAAAGATTAGAATTATTTTGATTATTATACTAAGGACATAATCATATAAAATTCCTTTTTTTATTTTAAAAAAAGGATTGTTAAGTCTATTCGGATAACGTCAGATCCCTACGTACTAAAATTAAAAAAAACATAAAAAAATTAATTTGAAATGAAATATTTTATTTAATTAATACAAATGCCGACAATCTTTTCAAAAAAATTAATTTTTGCTTTATTTAAAAAAACTTTTTTTTATACGTAAATGGAAATAAGTTCTGATGAATTACTAATTTATAAGTATTACTAAGTCTCAAGAAGTATAATTTTCTTAATGAAGATGGGGTTTTAAGTAAAAAAAAAATTATCTTTCATGATTTACTCTTATGAGCAGGGCTGTGGAGTCGAAAGAAAATTACACGACTCCGATTCCTATATTTACAACAACACGACTCCAACTCCGACTCAAAAAAGCTTAATTATCAGATTGTTTCTTACCTTTGCATTTAGCTATTTTTATGTTATATGGATAAAATTAAAACAAGATCAAACTTGAATAATTATTTATTATAATTTATTATTAAAAACAAACGTTGCTTCTATCAAATCTGTATTCGTAGAGACTCTCAAATCAGAATTCAGAATTTTAAGAGAGGAAATTCACCGCCCTACCGATACTTGGGTTGGCGGTAATGCTGTAAAGATCAATGCTGAATCTTTTAAGAATTATAGATATTGCTGTATTGCCATCTCAACATTTTAGTTATTAGTTCGGTCAATTTTTCCTGTGATTTTCAATGCATCATAAAATTCAATTTTAAATTTTGAATTATAGTCTCCTTCATCTATATTGGGACTGTGATTCAAACTAGGAAGTTTTAGTTTATTTTGTTCATTAAGCTATTTCTAAAATCGTCTTCAGATTTAGCCATGTCTGATGAACACTGAGATATTTCGTGTACACTGTCTACTGTCATCTCTTTTTTAGTTGAAAAACTTTCATACGAACGTTTAATTCAAACAGAGCATTTTTAGCTCTATTTATTTGTTCTTCCGTCAATATGGATTGAACTATGGAGTCAACGTAGATCCCAGCTAACAAAATATTTTTGTTCAGTAAATAGTTTTTTTTTACATAGCATGGCGTTTTTAATTCCACCAGCAAGATTATTATTTCCAATCTTCGACAAACAAAAAATGATGTTTTTCCATCTCCTTGAAATATAAAACCAGGAGTCGAATCTTCCATTTGCATTACTTTTGTAGCATTATAAGGATGTCCAAGCACGAACAAAAGATCCTCCACTTTTTTCCATTGAATTACAGTCATATTCACGTTCGGGTTGACCATGTCCTCAAGATAACATTGCAGTTCAATAATTTGCTGTAAAATAAAGTATGTACTACCCCATGTTGTAGCTTGATCCATAATCGTTTCCTGTTTAGCTCTTGGTTTGATTATGACATGCATTTTCCATGTTCTAGCCGATACTGTGACCTTTCGTACATTTTCACAAACTCTCGTGTTGTGCACTTCTCTCTAGCCAACACGGATTGCTAATTGCAACGTATGTACTGCACATCGCATATGTTGGATCTTACAAAAATGAGAAGAAGCAGCACAAAGTATATCATCTAAAACAGAGGTTGCTACTTTGTGCCCATCTATCACTATTCAAAAGAGAGAATTTTTTTCATAAACATTATTTTAAAATATGATTTATTTTTATTCATTTTTTACAGTTTTTATTTTTTTTACTGCCTAGGTTTATTAAATATGTTCGGAACTTCTCCCAACTTGTCTAGCGGCGAGCCAGATTGCACTATTTACGCTAGCCTAGAACAGGTAGTGCCGTTCTCACATCACATCTTGTACACGCAGAAAACCTGAAGTGAACGAATGCAACGGACGCCAAGAACTGTTCCGATAAACACTAAAGTCGTCAAATCACATGGCATAAAACTCTGATTGCTTCTGCAATCATCAGGTCACTTCGGGGGTCCTCGTGTACGTTGAGTGATGCACATAAAGCAATACCCGCCTGGAACCGCGTTGTTATCATTGTGATTGCTGCCCTGTAGGGGTCGCGACATTTAGATAAGAGACATGTTCGTTAGATGAAAAACGAATTAGGAGTTTTCTATAAAAAAAAATTAACAGGCTAAAAACGAGGAGCTTAAATTATTGTATTCATAAGCGATTGACCATTAATAAACTATTATTATTTAGGAGATAGTTATAGATCTTGTTATAATATATTTATGCGTATAATGCAGAACTGACTTGTGCCATAACATTGATATTTTATTGTAGTTCAATTATTATTTTTTATATTATTTATTTGAGCCCTAAAATGAGTGGACCATGTAAAAGACAACAAGCCTATAATTTTAACACTGACTGGGAGGAATTATATTGTTTCGTTAATTTGAAAAATAAATGCGTTTGTTTGTTGTGTGGTATTATCATTGCAGTGCCGAAAAAACATAAAGTTGAACGACACTTTCAGACAAATAGTGGCACTTTTAATGTCAATTATCCTCTTAAATATGAAGTAAGAAAGAAAAAAATTTGTAATCTAAAATAAAGTCTAACAGCACAAAGACTGTTTTCACTAGACATGTGGAAAATTCTAAAATTCACTAATGCTTCTTTCGAAATATCTCACATGCTCGCAAGAAAGAAGAAACCTTTCATTAATAGTGAGTAGTTTAAGAAACTATTTTTGACTGGTGCTGATCGTTTGTTTGATGGATTTTTAAACAAACATAAGATTTTTTTAGCAATAAAAGACTTACAGTTGTCAAATAACACAGTCACAAGAAAAATACATGCTATTTTAACAGACATAAAAAGTCATATTAAAACTGACTTGGAAATATGTGATTGGTTCTCGCTACAATTAGCCAATTTAACAGATATATCAGACACCGCACAGTTAGCATTTATGGTGAGAATGGTGTTTAGTAACTTCACAGTAAAAGAGGATATGTTACAAATATTACATATGAAAGGACAGGCAAGGGTTGAGAATATTTATGATACATTCAAAACATACGCCAAGTCAATAAATGTGGCTTTGCACAATCTGTCTGCAATAACTACTGATGGGGCGCTAGCAATGATAGGTAGAAACAAAGGATGTATTGACCTCTGCATGAAGGATGATTCAATTTTAAACTTCATGTCCTACCGTTGTATTATCCACCAAGAAGCTCTGTGTTGTACAATTTTACCATTTGAATACGTCATGAAAATAGTTACAAAAATAAACGATTCTATTCGAGCAGCTCCTTTGCAACATCGATTTTTCAAGGCCCTTATAGAAGATACTGAAGATAAAGAACACGATCTTATTCTGCATACTGAAGTACGTTGGCTCAGTAAAGGAAAGGTCCTTACAAGATTTGTGACTTTAATTGAAGAAATAAATACATTAATAAACGATAGAAAGGGAAATTATAATGAACTAGCAGATTCTAGCTGGCTGATTGATTTGGAATTTCTCACAGATATCATAAAAAAGTGAATTTTTTTAAATTCGGATTTGCAGGGTGAAGACAAAATCATAGCTGAATTGATAAACTCTTTAAAGATATTTACAGCTAAATAGGATTTGTTGTTATATCACATCTGCAGATCAATTCTCTCGTGCATTTCGCACATATGAAGAAAACGCTAGGTAATAATGAATTTAATGGGACATTATTTATTATGCATCTTCAAGAAGTAAAAAAAAGTTTGAAGAGAGATTTTTGCAGTTTAAACATATTGTGCCAATAGTTTCCTTCTTTATCAATATTTTTACTTGCCAAATAAATGTTATGGAAATAACCGCATTTATTGCAGATTTTGTCCAAGGTTAGACAGAAGAACTAGAGTTGGACATTTTTGACCTTAAGAATGATATTTTGCTAGAATCTTTCATGTCATAGCACTTTTGGAATATAGTGGATAGAGAAAAGTTTCCATTGTTGAAAAAAGCGGCATATAAAATTGAATCATTTTTCGGTTCGACATATTTATGTGAATGCTTGTTTTTAAACATGAACTAAATAACATCAAGATATTGATCTCGACTCACCGATGAGCATCTTTATGATTGTCTGCTAACAGGATTATCGGCATACGCTCCTAATTATGAATCTCTGGCCGATGAAATGCAATGTTACAGATCACATTGACATTATTGTATTTTATAATTGAATGTTTTCTTTGTATTTGTGTGTTTTATTTACATTCTTTACGTTTTGTAAATACATTTCTCTGTGTGTATGCAATTTAAAAAAAATGCCAAATAATTTTATTATTTTTAAACATTTTTGTTAATTATTTATTAATACATTACGACTATAAGAAAATAAATTATGGGGAAATGACAAGTTACGGAAAGAGTTTGTCAATTTGAAATAAGTGATGCTTGCTACCCTACCGATATTTTAGAATTTGCTCTACAGTAAAAAAAGGTTCGAAACCGCTGATCTAAAATACTAAAGTAATCATCAAAAAAGTCTTCATCTTCAATAGTACTTAACTTTTCGACAGTACTCAGCATATTATGGGCTTTGTCTGTTACAATTGATACCATTTGTTCTAGTTTAATATTAAACTCTTTCAGAACATCCATCACAAGTCTTTTTAAATAATCGCTTTAGTGGTCAGATATAGTGTCTTTGATTGTCAGTGAATGTGTTACTATTTTTTATTATTATCAACAAATTTAACATTAATTACCAAGTAATTTACCTAATGACGTGTACAAGTGTCCATTTTTAAATAAACAAACTTTCCGTGTAAGAGATTTTTAAGTTCATTCTTGTGTTTTTTAGCGTCCTCTATTACTAAATTTTGTACTCTGCATCTTTATAAAGAATCTCCGACTTTACAAGCCGTTTCCATATTCAATTTTATAAACGGTAGTCTGGAGAAAAAAGTAAAAGAAAAAAAATTTTTATATGCCATTTCACTGATGCAGTTTTTAAATTTTTCAGCCGTAATATTCACTGTAACATTATCACTTGTATAATACTTAGTTATTGGCACTTGATGATTCCGACTATTACTTAGATTTAAACTACTGTTTTCCTTCTAACAAATTATATTTTATAAGTTTGGCTGATGGCGTTGAATGTGACGATTAATATTCGATACCCTACTGGTGCAATAGATCCTTTTCGATCGAAAGTACTAATTTTTATAATACATATATGTTTTCCGAGGTCATCCTCAGCTTGACATACAAAAAATTGATTGCGCTTAATCATCTTTAAATATTCATAAAGCGTTGATTTTTTTTCAGATTCCTGATAAATCTTGAGTAAGGTGGATTGCTTAATTTTTATTTACACTAAAAAAATGTAACCTTTTATAAATGATAATTAAAATAAAAAATTAAATAGGGTATTACAAATGAAAAGTACCTCTGGTCCCTGGTTTTACAAAAATTAATACAAAAATAGACAGAATTTTGTTTATGTAAAGCAATAATATCAACACGTTGACATGACCAATGCAGAACGATGAATGGCAAAAAAATGCGCGCAATTGTGTCAAATAAAAGCAGAAACAAATACTCCTTTTCTTTCGACGTAAGAAAGAAGGAGATTAACAAATTTTTGTAGAATTTATGCATTAAATGGATCTCGGTAATTTACCATATCGGCCCGACTTGCGACTCCAAGTTTAATATTCGTGCACAATACACATTCATTATAATAATTTAAAAAGTGTATTTTAGATTTTGATGACAAATGAATCGGATATTCTCGTTTTTTACGACTCTTACTATGACCCCGACTAGTACTCAGACTCTACAGCCGGCTTATGGGTATCAAGTTTCAAAAAGAATTGATAGTTGCGGATTCTGTTGTATCAATGCACCATGTTATAGATATACATATTATATATGTTTGCAAAAATATACATTTTTTGCTAGTTTCAATATTTAGCTGAAAAAATGTCTTTTTTTTTCACTTGAATTTTTGTGTAAAATGGAGATTGGTGAAGCAATCTGATGAAGATACGGGAAATTCAGAAGATTTTTTTTACCCTTTTTTAATGGATTTGTAAAAAAGTCAATGCTATACAAATAAAGAAATTCTGTTAAGTTTGGTGGTGATGGAAAGTCAGTACAAATTGACGAATATTTATTTCGTTATTAACCAAAATATCACGTAGGACGTATTCTAGAGAACTAGATATGGGTTTTGGGGATGTTTGAAAGTTATTTGAACTCTTATAAAGTAAAGCTTGCACATGTTACGGCTGGGGATTTAAACACCGTTATATAAATAATTCATCAATATATTAAACCATTATCAATTATTATGAGTGATCGATTGACTGTGTATAGAGGTATTCAAGAACAATTAAACTTTGGTCACTTAAGTGTAAACAATACCTTACACTTTGTGAACCCTTAAGATGGAATTCATATATAGATTATTGATACTTTATCGGGACGTCTGAAAGTTAAAGGAGCGGAAATGAGGGGCATCAGGGCAGTGCAATCAATAGATATTTAACCCACTGGATGTGGGCGGTACAATTTTGATAAGATTTTTTACAATGCAATTTTTCATTTAATAAAATTAACTTATCTTTTCATATTATCTAATCCAATTTTTTTTATATTCTTGCTATGTTGTTGTTCTTTTAAACATTAAAAATCCGTTATCTTACAAAATATTATTTTTTCAACGTAGTTGTTTTGCAAACTTATCTTATGTAGTAATAATATTGTGAACCTGTATTATTAAGAGTATATTATATAAAATAACTAATAATATTACTTGATGATAGTTTTTTGTATCACCATTAAATTTATTATGAAGAATTTATTATTTTATAATTATCAAATTTTCCCTTAATAATCATCTAACATATTTGAATCAGCTCAAGTTTACAATAAGCATCTAGAATATTCATAGATGATAAAATTACCAGATTTTATATTCTGTTAAACTTACAGCTAAAAAAAATCTAAATATTCCACATATTGCTCATATTTTTTTTCTATAAATTTACAATTTTTATTTTTCTAAAATTCCCGCTAAAAAATAAATACTTAATTTGATGGAAGATGTGAGTAATTTTTTGAATACAACGTGTATTATTTTTAACTATAGTGTTTTAATTTTTTTTTAAATTTGGTGCATGCGGAATATTCTTGGTTTTTCAAAATTTTTTAAGCACCATTATACATTGTACCAAACTTGAAAAAAAGAAAACTTAACACCAGAAAAACTATATAAATTTGAGAATCTGGTGGCCTTAATTATACCAGAGATGTTTTTTTTGTTATAACTTTTCGCGTCGACATGATACGTATTTCTTCGTAATCAGATCGCTATAATCGCCAAACTACTTGAGGCTACTAAAAAAAGCACGGTAATTATTTTTCAATTTCCCTGCTTATAAATAAGAAAAGGTGGATCAATTGAGTTTTTCGGATTAGGTTTACTTTAGCACCCCCCGCTAGAGGAAAATATTTAAGGTTTTAAAAATTTTTAATGATATTTTTATGTTAATTGGGAGTTTTTATCAGCGGAATTTATTCGTTTTTATTATTAGAGCACTTTTTTATTGTTTAAGTCATACGCCATAGTTCTTTCTTCATTATTGGGAATTTGTGTTAGAAAATAAAATTATTTGATAGACAATCAATGATGTATTTAATTTACTTAAGAAAAACTGATGGTTCTTTTTCGGCAAATCCCCCCCAAAAAAAAAATTAAAAAATAACCAATAAAACTAACATTAACATAACTATAATAAATAATTACAATTATAAATAATATTTTATATCACATATTAAATTAAAAAAAAAAAAGATTATAAGCTGAATTAATAAAATTCTTTGATATGATCTAAAATATTTTTACATGGGTCATTTCCATATTTTTGTCG
>CAKKLC010013716.1:351-15452 GCA_918559645.1 Ceratonova shasta
CCCTATAGCGGAAAAAAAAGTAGTAGATCCTAAAAATCAAATGTATTTACATTTATGATAATAAATCTATTTAAAAATAATTAGTCCTATTAAACATAAACTTTTAGTAATTAAGTTTACATTTTCCATATCGTTATTTAAATGAATCCTAATTCATACAATACAATATTTTTTCTGAAAATTAATTTTAAGATTTATTATTATATAATTAAAAAAAATAAACTATTATTTATAATTCTTTACACTCTTTTATTACTAAAAATAATCCAATCGTGAGACGAATATTCACGAAAATGTTAGATGAATGAAATAATTCTTCTACAAATTTAATTCTTAATCTTAAAAATTAATGATTTTTTTAAATTATATAGCATCTATTAATTTTAATTTAATAAATAATTTATTCCACACTATTTAACGCATGATTAAAATTGGATGTACGCTTAATTAAAATCGCTATATTAAATATAAACATATCTAATTTCACGCAGAAACGCATAAAATTGTTATTATAATCTTTTATTAAAAATATCTTATATTTAAAACTCGTAAAATCTTATCACCATAGAAATTTTAATTCTTGTTATTTTATACCTCTATTAATTTCGTAAAAAATCGCTAGTATAATAACAAAATGGATAATTCTCTTACAAACAAACATGGTAAACTTGTTTTTAAATTAGAAAGAATTTAACATACTTTTGTACAAATACTTTAAATCCTCTGGTGAGGATTCTATAGCGAATGTAGTTTATTTTTAATTGTTAAAGGAATTATATAGTAAGCTCCTGTTAGATAATGACGTAAGTTTCTATAACATCTAAAGAGAGTATATATTGATAATCTTAATTGCTATGATATAAATGATATATTCAACAAGTTTGTTTCCAATCAGTTTGAAAACGCTTCATGCTCTTTACTGAACGAAAAAAACCACCACTTTATAAATTATGCCATGTCGAACGAGAAAACTTGCTGCACTCCATCCAAAGTCACCACTTTTTACGATATGATGGAAAAATACAAAAATACTGGAAAATTTGATAAATCTGTATTGGCTTCTCTAGAAGAGTTTAAGAGTAGAGTAGGATTTTTGAAGAGAATCTTGGGACATATTTCAGCAATTTATTGTCTGACACTTGACAAGACTCAGAACGTTTTATTTACAGGTGGGGCAGATGGCCTCATAAAGATGTGGAACGTTGTGAGTGGATTCATAGTCGCTAGTTTACGTGGTCATACAGAAGCTATCCATGATCTCTCTGTAAGCTATGACAATCGTATTTTAGCATCCGCCTCTATTGATAAAACCATTAGGGTATGGTGTTTAAAAACGACGGCACAAATTTATTGCTTAAGGAATCATTCCAAGACAGTATTATCTGTAACTTTTTCTCCTTATCCAGTGGGCCAGTACAATTATCTAGTTTCTGCAGGTCTGGATGGAGTTGTGTGCTTTTGGAAATTTGATGAAAATTATAAACTTGAACCTGATCAGGTTAAATTTATTGAGACTTCAGATATCAAGGACTTTTACATAACATGTATTGCAATAAGTCCAGGTGGTACATACACCGTTATTGGAACTACTGATCCGCTGATACGTGTTTACAAGTTTGGAAGAACTGGGCCAATAAAAACTGTAGAGAATTACGGTCATCAGAACCTTATAGAATGTATAGACTTTGACCATAGTGGTGAAAGATTTATTTCTGGATCATCGGATGGTACTATTCGTATTTGGTCGTTAGGAGTATCTTCCTGGCGAAGCAAAGTAATTGATGTTCGGTCTTATATGGATAACATCAAAATTAAAAGGAAAAAGGAGTTTACAGTAGCAGTATTAGCATGGTCCCTAAACGACTGTTTAATATTCTGTGCTGATAGCGAAAACATTATCCGAACTTTTAACTCCTACAGTCTTGAGTTATTATCTACATTAAAGGGACATACAGATAAGGTGGGAGTTTTAGTACCCCATTTGTACAATAATCACCTTCTGTACTCTGCCGGGGACGATGGTCGTTTGATTTTATGGGACACCATTAATGAAACCATTTTGTATAGTTTCTTAAACGACTTGGGAGAGCAAGGATGTGGAGCTATTTATGATATACAACTTCTTAAAAATGGATTCGATTTTATTTTTTCGGATAATAATGGTAATATTTCCCTCTATGGTATCAAGAGAGATGAAAGCTATAACTATATTCCGAATGTACAATTTTTTCATTGTGACTATTGGTTGTTCCATACTAACGAGAACGATGAAATTATTGATACCTATAGCGATGTTCAACAACATGATATGGGACCTCCTAATCTAGTAGATTTTAGTGGGATTCCCTTTGGGGACTATTTTCAGTCATTAATACCAGGGAATACTTTTTCTCCTCCTGTATCTCATTTGCAAGCGTTTTCTGAACTCCAGAAACATTATGAGAGCTGCGCTAAGATGAACCTTGAGGTTCCTGGACTTCTTAAAGTAGGAAATATTGAAGGAGTAAAGAAGACTTATAACCTTGATTACTTTACAGAAAAGTCATTTCTAAAGAATAAACGCTTGTGGCAATCTAGGATGATAGTTCCTGATGTTCCAGAAGACATTTATAAGGAACAATTTAACACTAGAGTTTGCCATTATAAATACGAACGTAAGGTTTACCAAAAGATGAGATCTAGTGCTCCAAAGTCTTTTGATAAGGAGGAACGTATCTCTATTCTGTTAAGACTAGAATCCTTAAAGAAACTTAAGAAACTGAATAAGAAAACATCCTGCCCTTATTCAACAGTTTCCACATTGAACGATACTTTAAGGCTTCATGGACAAACTGCTGCTACAACTGTGACAGATTTAAATGGTCCTTTATCAAATTCCGATAATTCAAACTCTAATTTATTACCTCCTCGTTTCGAGGAACCTAGCGTACCCGAAGAGTTTACAATTGATGAAAGTTTCAGGGCTTCTGATGTGATCAATCATGAAGAATCAGGTTCTGATTTTACAGATAGTGATGAGATTCAGATTACTAGAAGAAGGAATCCTCAACTTCGAGTTTTACGACCTAGAAGAAACCAGACTAATGAAAACCAACCAATTCACATAACAAGAAGTAAAACTCTTGGAGAGAATATCAGCGAAAAATATACAGAAATTCATGTTCCCCAACCAGAGAGTTACCCTAGCGAGTGGTTGAGTTCTGATTTTCTTTCCTTTTCTCCTTACGTGCCTCAGCTTAATGATATTGTTTATTATTTTGTGCAAGGTCATTGTCTTTATATACAAGAACTATTTAACCAAAACATAACTGAACTTTTACCTCAACCTGAAGACTTTGCTGACTTTGAAAAAAATTGCTTACCGGGTATAGATTTTGTTAAAGGCTTTGCCTTGTGTCAAGTTACCCAACTTACTTTTATTTATAAAGGTGTGGTAGTTTCTCGTCTTACTCTAAAAATTATTGAACCTGGTGAACTTGAAGGTAAAACTTTCCAGGTAGAGTATCACGACCTTAAGAATGTTGCTGACTTTTTAGTTCTTAAAAGTCATTTTATCAAAAGTTCTCAGGAAACATGTTCTGAAGGGGTCAAAATTTGCATTCTTATTGACTGTGATCTTTGGTTTGGACACTTTCTTGGGAAATCAGCTTTCCAGGATGCGTATCCTGATTCCCCTTTCTTATCATGCGAAATTAAATGGGATACTGGAGAACAGGATCGTATTAGTCCCTGGGATATTCTAACGTCAACAGTAATGTCCTCTATTCCTCATGAATGTCAAGCAGATGCTGATTGTTTTATATGTAAATACTTTGAAAATTGCCAGAAGAAGCCTATTAAGTGCCATGATTCTGTTGAGTTGACTCAGGACCTTACCCAGCATATATACAATTATTTTAATGGTGACTTGTCTGTAGAATCATGGAATGGTAGAGAACCTTTTCTAGAAACGGAGAGAATTAGAAATGGGATTGTAGAGTATCTGAGTCATCCCGATTGCTTTTGCTTTAAGACCGATATAGATATAAATAAAAGTCCTTTATATTGGGACTATGTGGCCCAACCGATGAGTTTGGGTAAGATAACTCAAAGATTGTACAATAAATACCATCGATCAATAATGTCCTTACTTTTTGACCTAAAGTTGATGCAAATGAACGTTAATTCT
This sequence comes from Ceratonova shasta, assembly GCA_918559645.1. Lineage (NCBI taxonomy): Eukaryota > Metazoa > Cnidaria > Myxozoa > Bivalvulida > Ceratomyxidae > Ceratonova > Ceratonova shasta. The sequence goes on from CAKKLC010013716.1 coordinate 4,520, forward strand.
TACAAGTATTCAACAGAAAGGAGTCTGAAATCTATTGATAAAGTTTACAACAATATTGAAGCCTTTATTAGAGATCCAACTAGACTTTCTATCAAACAGCCTGCTGTAATTGGAGATGTTTTCTTTAATATAACAAACGAAACTATACCAACTCGAAAGACCCAGAAAATTCCTTCAAAGGAATTTGGAGTACAATGGATTCGAGATGCTTATACGCTTTTAATGGAAATGATGAATCTTCAAGACTGTGGACCATTTATTGAGCCTGTAGATTTAAATGAATTTCCTGGTTACATGAATATAGTCAGCCAACCGATGAACTTTAGAAAAGTTGAAAGTAATCTTAAATGTGGCTACTATAATCATCCAAATCAATTTATTGATGATATTACATCGATATTTAATAATTCAAAGCTATTCAATACAAACCCTAGATCTACAATCTATTCCCTTACAAGAAGATTGAGCAATTTGTTTAATAATAGATCGAAAGAGTTTTTAGAAAAATGGGGATGTGTGGAACCTGTAAAAGTACGCTTGACACGATCTATGTTAAAATTTATATTGAATAATGAAGAAGAGACGGTGGTTGAGCCTTCTTCTGACTCTTCTGTTTGTAGTTTTTCAATGGAAGATACTATATCAAGGCAGGATTACAATTTACGATCAAAAACCAAAAGAAATGATAAGGTTTTAAATGTAAGAAAGAAAGTTAGGAAAATTGTATCTAGTGAGGAAGATTCACAGATAATAAATAGTAGAAGACAGTCAACAAGACTGTTGAGGAAAAGAAAAATTAAGTTTAGGGAATCTAGTGGGTCTGAATAGTTATATATATATTGTTTATTAATTATATTGTATTAAAATTGATACATTAATATAAGAAAAGTTGTATATTTCTACATTTCATTATAAGTATATGTCATTCTAATACATTTTAAATAATTACTATTCGGCAAGCATTAGAATTAATTGAATCTAAATTAATTTATTTAAATGTTTTACATGGATATTATAAAATTATAGATGTATCATTTGTTAATAAAATAGCGGAAATAGTTATAAATATTTAGTTTTTAATATACCATATAAAAATAATAAAGATTGCAGATGTTTATAAACCAAGGTCATTCAATTATTTTATGCTGATAAAGTGGGTACTTTTATATAATTTTAAAAGTTTTTTTATATTCTAATATTGTTTTCCTAGTGGAAATGAATCAACCTTTATGATTTCAATTTGCTGTTATTTTCACCATAAATAATTATTTTGTTTGAAAAACCTCAGATATGACTTATAAATACAACAATTTTTTCATTTCGGTCAAAATTACAGTAGACAACGTGTCGTTCCATTTAGTCAATTAATTATTTGTAAGTAGGTTTTAACGAAACTAAAAAAAATGATAATATTAAAATGGTAAGAACTAGAAACTTCGAAATTATAGAAGAAGACCTCTTATATTCTAATGAAAATATAATGTCTATGAGATTCACAGAGGAACTTCTCAGACGTAATTGCAATACGCCCGAAGAAACAGTACGATTTTTTGCAAAATTGAACTTAATCAAAAACAAAATGATTTGCACTTCGTGTAACAACGATATGTCTTTTGTTTTAAGGAAAAAAAAACATGCAATCTAATTTCTTTGGGTTTGCAAAAAGCCTTGCAGGATGTCCAGCCCCATAACCAAAGGATCGTTTTTCAGTGGGACTAATATACCATTGTGTAACATAATCAAAATTTTTCAGAAATACTTGAAAAATGAAGAGATCCAGGATACGGAGTATGAGTTTGGGATAAATAGGAAAACTCTGGCTGGACTTTTTGATTATATAAGATAGGCAATAGCCGATGATGTCAATCGGAGTGAACAAATGTTGGGAGGTCTTGACGAAAACAACGAGAGGAGAATAGTGGAGATAGATGAGTCCGTATTTTTTAAAAGAAAATACAACAAGGGTCGTCTCACTAACAAACAATAGTTCATAGGCGGGATCGAGCGAGGAACAAGGAAATGTTTCATAATTCCTGTTTCAAATCGAAATAGACACACCCTTTTGGAGGTGTTGGAAAGGTTTATTTTACCTGGAAGTTTGGTGGTTACTGATGGGTGGAGGACATACTGGAGTGCAGTAGACAAGTCAGGCATGGACCTAGAACATTCTACTGTTAACCACACCCTTAATTTTGTGGATCCTAATGACCCTATGGTTCATACTCAAAACATTGAGGGTTTGGGGTCCAGATCAAAATATTTTCTGGGTAGGAAAAGGGGGATGAGCAAAGAACAAAGGTCTCCTCTCCTTATTCAATTTTTATGGTAATATAAGATTCCTAAGAGAGAAAGAATTAATTCTCTAATAATATTATTTAATTAGAATAAATTCTAATCTTTTTTATATTATAAATGTTTTAATTAATCAAAAATAAATCAAAAATGTTTTAATCAATCAAAAATATAAACAATTTTACTAAAAAATAAATTAAAAATTAAAAAAAAATTTTACTAAAAAAAAAAATTTTGGTTTTTTTCAAAAATTTGGGAAAAATTTCAAAGACGGCCTTTTTTACGCATAAACCCTAAAATCTTGTGTATAAATATATGTATAGATGGTTTATACGGATCTCAAGAATAAATATAATGAATATATAGAGATTGCATGGTTTCTATTTTTTTAGAAGAATCTGCATTAAACAGTTTATTTTATCATATTACATGTTTAAATTATCATGTTATTCTAAATTTAATTTAAATTTATCAACATGTTTAAAACATAAAAGTTTTTTCAAGAAAGGAGATTGGAAAGAGCTAACTGTTTGAAGTCTATTTTGTTTTCCATAGATAGATTACATGCTAAAAGATTTTGTGTTATTTTTGTTTTTTTCTCAAATCAATATATAATATACGAAAAGTCTTGAGATACTTTATTCATTAAAATTTCTTTATAATGGTTATTTATATTACAGCGCGACCTATAATGGGGAAAACCAACCTTTTGAAACTCCAAGTATGGCTTAACCTGTATTTTGGGGCAAATTTTTTTTTATTTGAATAAAATTAAAAATTTGCATAGAAAAAAAACTCAGACTGGGAAATTATGGAAAGGATTATAATAATTATAAAAAACATGTCACGAGAACTTAACAACAAAACCAAAATACAGGAATGTGAATAATTAACCAAGCAAAGTATTAAAAATCGCCAAATTGGTGATAATGTTCAAATATCTAACCATGCTTTGTATCGAATTAAATGTCAAAAGGACAGAATTCTTAAAAAGAAGTGTGCGGATAATTCTGTAGCGGACAAATTCAGCCTTGATGATGCTGTTTTTGTCGTTTGAGGAGAAAAATATACCCATTAGGGTTCAGTCTTGATATTCGAAAATCTTGATATTCAGAAATTTTAAGTAATCAAAACTAACTAACTTAGGAAATGGACTCGATTCTCCGGTGCTCACCTCACCATCGAATCTAAAATATTAAAATTAATATAATAAAAAATAAATTAATAAAAATTTAATCAGTAAGGCAAAGCTTTATAGCTCTGCTCATATACTTTATCAATTATTTCAAAGTAACCAATCCTTCAAGATATCTTAGTCTTATACATATAATAGATAAATGGGCCCTTTCATAAACTCTTTTTTGCCTTCTAGGTGGATTTCCACTCATCAGTCCATCAACTTCCAATTCATTTAAAGCTTGAATTTGTTTTAAAACATTCAAGAGTTCATAAATATATGGATGTGACTTATTAAGTTTTCTTGATAATTTAGAATTAAAACCTTCAGCTGCATTATTAGTTCTTTCTGAATAATTATCAAAATGAGACCATACTGATATATTAAATAATGCAGAGTTATTAGAAAGCCAAAAATGTTCAATATAATTACACAATTCTTGAACATTAGTATTTCTAGTGGAATATAATGATTTAATATAATTCCAAGCCAAAAAATTTCCGATGGAGGTACTAATGGTAACGAAGAAATATAATTAATAAATTTTTTAAATTGACGATCAATATTTTATAAAGATTTTGAACCAAAAGAGCATACCTTTTTCCATATAGCCTGTCAAAAGTGAAAATAGCATCCTTTGACAATGGAATCAGGAAATACAGTTCTAATAGCAATTAACATAGCAAACTCATAATCAATTAAAAATTTAACTGGAGATATGATTTCTCTGCACGAATTAATAAGGACTTTAACATGGTTTAATAATCTAATATATAAACCTGTCGTCTTATTTTCAAGAAAAGAATAAAACATACGAAAATACTGATTGCAAAACTTACCATAGACAATATAAAGTTGATAAAATTCTGATTCGAAGGCGATGATTTGAAAGTTCCATCCATACTAAGCTCAATTGAAACTCCATCATTGAAAAATCTTCTACAAAAATCAGGAATAGCAAATATTAATTGACGACCTTCAATATTTTAATCAACAAGCAGGAAACGATTTTCATTCCTAGCATTTATACTCCTATTGTCAAAATTAAAGTCATAAACATTGCCGCTAGTTGCTGGGTAATGTCTATGCTTTTCACTATAAATAAAATTCCTACAAGAGTCGTATGTAGGAATTAAAAATATTTCTTCAGAATTATTTGAATAAAAATCCGAAAAGTATAAAACAGTGTCGTAATATACCCTTTTTGATGAAATAAAGGGATTAATATCAAGATTACTTCTTATTTTGGTTCTAAATTCACCCAAAAGTATGTCTAACAAGCTATTTGGATGATTATGATTATTTTTTACCCTCAAAAGTATGTTTTTTCTGGTTGAGGATGTGATATTGCATGAAGGATTGGAACATCTCCAATAATGAGTTTCCTGTTTTAGTGAGCCATTGTTAATAAATTTAAATCCATCAATAAATGGAACGATAGTACTTCTTTCTGATAAAAACCATTGTGCTAACCATTGTGCTAACTAAATATTTTTTTTCGAATATCAAGATTTCTGAATATCAAGATTTTCGAAAAAAAGTTTTCGAATATCAAGATCTCCGAATAAAAAGTTTCCGAATATCATAATTTCCGAATAAAAAGTTTCCGAATATCAAGAAGACACGACCCATTAGTGGTCCCATTCTAAAAATTGTTGCTTAAAAGGTCGCTGAAAAATCCTCAATAACGAATTTAAAGCTTCGAACGGTTGGTTGTTTAGATTTAAGCAAAATTATGCAATAAAATTTAAAGCACTGAAGGGAGAATCAAAATCAGCAGATACAAATTCCGCTGTTTGTTTTTTAAAAAAAAGTAAAAAATCTTATTTCAAGGTATTAAAGCAACAATATTTTTAATTGCGAAGATTAATCACATTATTATAAGGTTCTATCCACCAAAAGTTTTGTTAGCCAAGTTGATAATTGTAAAGGTGTGAAAATATATAAAGACAAGTAAACTCTGCTTTGATATTATAACTAAGAAGGCTAAAAAGAAAATCCTCTTTTAATTAGTAAATCAAAATTACCCAGAAAATTGAGATATATCGATCTACAATTAGTCGGAATGGAGTATGACCATTTATGTAATGCATGGATGACCAGATCAATATTTGGTAATTGCTTGGAAATATTTAATTTCCGAACGGTACATGATAATAGGAAGATAGCCTTAATTGTTGATAATGCAAAATGTCATTCTATTAATAAAATAATTACCAATTAGATATCATTTTTTTGCCTAAAAATACTACATCTCTTCTTCAACTATGTGAACAGTGAATTATTAAATCCTTCAAAGATAAATTTATGACGGCAAATATGATAAATTATTAGAATTCCGCTAACAATATTGAGAAATAATTAAAAAAACAACAATATTTTATGCAATTTGCATAGTTAAATTAGCATGGAATAATGTATCTTCAGAAACAATCAAAAACTGCTTTACTAAAGCTTTGGATCTCAAAAGCGGCAAAAATATAACTACAAATAATGAACCAGACATCAAAATTGAACAATATAATCCCACGAATATAATTAGCGAAATCACAGATGCTGTATTTAATAATTTAGAGGAATCTAATCCACAATCAGAGGATGAATCTTATACACCTCACGATAAAACAATTAAAATAGATAATTTTGAAATCTCATTTAAAAGTATACTTCCATTTTTGAAATATAAATTCCCTGAACTTGTATTAAAGTTTTATAAATTTAAAGCTGAAATTATGCAAACTTATATAAAAAAGAAACAAAAAACCGGGAACTATTCTGGATTTTATAATTAAAAGATAAGTTTTTACTCTTTTTTGTTTATACCGAAAAAACCAGTTTTATAAAGAAAACCTCCAAATGGCTCAAATTTTTACCCCATTTGGAGGTTAGACTGTACATCCATTTTAACAGTTTTATGACATAACATTCCTGGATAGTTATTTATTAAAAAAATTGAAAATTTATTTTATTCTTTCTTATTCTAAGAACTATATATTTATAATTAAAATTATAAATATCACAAAACTAATATGTACAGTGTGGCAATTACCAGGATAAATCCATAAAATATTATAAAATATAAATTGAATTTGAACAAAATATTACAAAAAATAATAAATGGATAACATTTTTATTTCCAATGACTTATGAAGAAAAATGTTTAAATCTGTATATAAATATATTCTTAATTAGCTAAAAATATTTGATCATATTCTTTAATATTAAGATAGAAAATATGATAAATTTAGTAATTAAATACATTAGAATAGTTAAGTATCACAATGTTATATAAATAAAAAGAAAAAATTAATGAATATGAATATGAATATAATTTAAAATTGATACTATAAATAAATTTATATTTATAGGAATAATATAACCCAAAAATTAAAATATTTTAATTTTTATACATACTTTGTTATTCATTTTTTTTGATACCTTACATCTAAAACCAATATACTTTGTCTCAAAAATGATGAAAAATTTATATATAATTTTAAGAGTATTATATTTGAACTTTAAAATCTCAATCAAACTAAACTTAAATATTTCAAAAATTAAATTTCAGCCTTTTGATTATTTTGCAAACTTTTCTCTGATATTTTCAATATTTAGTTAAAAAAATATTTAATCCAGATTTTTATATATTGGCAGTTCTTTTTTAATTATTTAATGTTTTTTTTTAAATTTAACTATAAACCTTATATTTAAGCAGCAATTATAAATGTATGATTGTAATAAGTCCCATAAATTTCTTCTTTTAAAAAACCTTGAACTTGATTCGTGTTTTCATAAACTTATATAAGAGAATTTACGATAGATTATTATTTTTGGGAAAAAATCTTATTACATTTTTTCCCGGACTTTCAAGTATGAATAAATATCCAAAATATTTATTCTATAAAAACAACTATTTTACCTTCTATACATTTTTCAATTAATAAACATAAACTTTGAAGTAAAATAAGAAAAAATTATTTTTTAAGTTTTATTTTTTATCTTCTCTTCTTATATAGTAAGCTAATTAAATAGATTTTCAGCGTATGCTTTTTAAGACATAGTAAACCTGACAATAGACAAAGATTCTAAATTAAGACACATTGCTTTGTAGCCAATACCTACTTCTTAATTAAGAAACATTGTTTTTAGCAATACATTCTTATGAATTAAGACACATTGCTTTGTAGGTGATACGTTCTTGCAAATTAAGACATTGATTTGTAGCTGATACGTTCTTGTGAATTAAGACACAAGGCTTTGTAGACAATACTTTCTTGTGAGTAAGACAAATTGCTTTTTAAGCCATACCTTCTTATGAATTAAGACACATTGCTTTTTAGGCCATACCTTCTTATGAATTAAGACACATTACTTTGTAGCCAATACCTTCTTGTTAATTAAGACACATTAATTTGTAGCCAATACCTTCTTGTGAGTAAGACAAATTGCTTTTTAGGACATACCTTATTATAAATTAAGACACATTACTTTGTAGCCAATACCTTCTTGTGAGTAAGACAAATTGCTTTTTAGGCCATAACTTCTTATGAATTAAGACACATTGATTTTTAGGTGATACGTTCTTGTGAATAAAGACACATTACCTTGTAGCGTACAGTTTCTTGTGAATTAAGACACATTACCTTGTAGCGTACAGCTTCTTGTGAATTAAGACACATTGCCTTGTAGCGTATAGCTTCTTGTGAATTAAGACACATTACTTTGTAGCCAATACCTTCTTGTGAGTAAGAAACATTACCTTGTAGTGTATAGCTTCTTGTCAATTAAGACACATTCCTTAGTAGCCAATACTTTCTTGTGAGTAAGACAAATTGCTTTTTAAGCCATACCTTCTTATGAATTAAGACACATTGATTTTTAGGCGATACGTTCTTGCGAATTAAGACACATTGCCTTGTAGCGTATAGCTTCTTGTGAATTAAGACATTACTTTGTAGCGTACAGTTTCTTGTGAATTAAGACACATTGCCTTGTAGTGTATAGCTTCTTGTGAATTAAGACACATTACTTTGTAGCCAATACTTTCTTGTGAGTAAGACAAATTGCTTTTTAGGCCATACCTTCTTTTGAATTAAGACACATAGTTTCGTAGGCGATACCTTCTTGTAAATTAAGACACATTGCATTGTAGTGTACAGCTTCTTGGGAATTAAGACACATAGTTTCGTAGGCGATACCTTCTTGTAAATTAAGACACATTGCCTTGTAGTGTACAGCTTCTTGGGAATTAAGACACATAATTTTGTAGGTGATACCTTCTTGTGAATTAAGACACTTTGCCTTTTAGCGTATAGCTTCTTGTAAATTAAGACACATTCCTTTGTAGCGAATACTTTCTTGTGAGTAAGAAAAATTGCTTTTTAGGCTAAACCTTTTTATGAATTAAGACACATTGATTTGTAGGCGATACCTTCTTGTAAATTAAGACACATTGCCTTGTAGTGTACAGCTTCTTGGGAATTAAGACACATAATTTTGTAGGTGATACCTTCTTGTGAATTAAGACACATTGCCTTTTAGCGTATAGCTTCTTGTAAATTAAGACACATTATTTTGTAGCCAATACTTTCTTGTGAGTAAGAAAAATTTCTTATTAGGGCATACCTTCTTATGAATTAAGACACATTACTTTGTAGCCGATACCTTCTTGTGAATTAAGACACATTACTTTGTAGCCAATACTTTCTTGTGAGTAAGACAAATTGCTTTTTAAGCCATACCTTCTTATGAATTAAGACACATTGATTTGTAGCCAATACCTTCTTGTGAGTAAGACACATTACCTTGTAGTTTATAGCTTCTTGTCAATTAAGACACATTCCTTTGTAGCCAATACTTTCTTGTGAGTAAGACAAATTGCTTTTTAAGCCATACCTTCTTATGAATTAAGACACATTGATTTTTAGGCGATACTTTCTTGTGAATTAAGACACATTTTCTTGTAGCGTATAGCTTCTTGGGAATTAAGACACATTATTTTGTAGCCAATACCTTCTTGTGAGTAAGACAAATTGCTTTTTAGGCCATAGCTTCTTATGAATTTAGACACATTACATTGTAGCCAATACCTTCTTGTAAGTAAGACAAATTGCTTTTTAGGCAATACCTTCTTTTGAATTAAGGCACATAGTTTCGTAGGCGATACCTTCTTGTGAATTAAAAAAGTTTCATCTTATTTACAAAAAAAAATTATTAAATGGATTTTGCAATCAAAACCCACATATTTTACCATTTAAGTATATTATTTCTTTTCAAATTTACCTGCTTAAGGCATCTCATAAATGTACCATCTTTTAGTATTTTTCTATCAAACTCCTTTCAGTATTTAATTAAAAATATAGAAATGATTACTTAAAATTAAGATTGAGTTTTATATATCGAATTACTTAAAAATAGAAAATTGGTTTTCCTGCTTTAGAAACTATAAGAAATTTATCAAAAACTCAGATGACTTTGATATTAATTTTGAATCTCGAAAATTTTTCCTTATTTACCAAAAAATAAGTTTTTATTTGTTCAATCATTTTTTGAATTACCACTTCCTCTATTAATGATATAAAAACAACTAGAATTTTAATTTTGCCAACAATTTATGATTTTATGATTTACCATTCTACTTTATTTTTACTAAACATCATATAAATGTATCATCATTCTCTTTTAAATTCTTTATAGCTAGGGCCCCGTTTTTTCGGGTAAAACCCGAATACACCCTATTTTTACACCCCGAGTGACCTATAAAGTTTTCGGTTTTAAACCAATTTTACCCTCGATAATTTTATTATTCGTTTATATTTTAAATATTTTAATAATTTGCCCATAAAAATGGGAAGAAAGAAGAAAACGATCGAAGACTGGCTGAATACACGGAGAAGTGATTTTAAAGCCTAAATGAATGAAAAGGGCGTTAGAAACGAAGAATTCATCATTTGTAATTTCTGTAATATCAAAATATTGATTATTTCCCAAAAGAAACCATATGATCGGCTAAGGAAACACCTAGAAAGTGTAAGACATGATAAAATAAAGAAATCATTCCAAGAAAATCGATTAAATCAGCCTACTCTTCTGGATATGCAATTAAGGGATCGTGAACTCAGTAAATCAAAGGATGGTGCTGCTTACAATCTCGTAAAGGCAATATGCATGCAAGGGATAAGCTTCAGCACCTTTGATGGGCCTCTCGGATCTTTTTTAAAAGGTCATTGTCCTGCACTTACTTCATTAACTCAATCAGAAACTTTACTAAAAAATTACTTACCAATAGTTTTTAATGAAGAATATGAAAAAATTAAATCAAGAATTTAAAATAAATCTTGTGATCGATGAGAGCTGTGACGTACTTGGTAGTCCGACTGTTAATATACTTTTAACTTTTTATGATGATATTTTGGGGAAAAAAGAAAGTCTTCTTGTCTCTCTTGATATTATAGAACAAGTTAA
>CAKKLC010013781.1:14417-31552 GCA_918559645.1 Ceratonova shasta
GCCTCAATAAATAATCACAACAATGCTTTTTAGGCCAACATAAAACTCTATTAAAACTTTTTCATGGACGTCAATTTCTTGACCTATGTCTATATTTGATTACAAAAGAGTCAATTTCAAAGTATTTTAAATCTGTTTTCAAACAAAATTTGTAACGTTCAAATTGATCTTTCTCGAATGCTTTTATATATTTTTCTATTATGAAAACCTAAAGTGATATATCGAAAAGCATAAAAAGCATTATTTCGTTTATACGAAACAAGATTAAAAGCATTCGAATATTGCAAAAAAATGTAAATACTCATCAAAACTCGGTTTTGTTGTAGGTATTTGATGACATCTATCATCTGGCCGATACAAAGTCTTTATATTACATTCGGATACATTAGCAATCTCATTTAAGGGTTTAAAAACATTTTAAAAATTTACAACTTCGTATTTTTCTCCCTAGGGGAAAACGAATTTGATTTGAAAGCATTATGTATTAGTTTCTACGAAATCTCTATTAACTAAACAAGGTGTACATAAAAATATAGGATTTATGTATAGAAAACATACCGTAATAGTTTAAAAAATCTCTAATTAAATCAATGCATTATCTGTAAGCATATAGGTTTCATGTATAGAAAACATTATGTAATAGTTTACAAAATTTCTTATAAAGTCAATGAAATATGTTTAACCATAAAGGTTTCACGTATAGAAAACATTATGTAATAGTTTGTATGAAATCCATAATTAATCAACAAAATATTTGTAACCATATAGATTTCATGTATACAAAACATACCATAATAGTTTAAAAAATGTCTACATAACCCAATGATATATAAATATGTAGCCATGAAGTATTTATGTATAGAAAATATGTAATAATTTCTACGAAATCTCTATTAACTCAATGAGATATATGTAACCATAAAGGTTTTTGGTATAGAAAACATAACTTAGTAGTTTTTACGAAATATCTAATTAACTCAATGAAATATATGTAACCATATAAGATTCATGTATAAAAAACATACCATAATAGTTTAAAAAATCTCTGCGTAACTCAATGATTAATATTTAAGCAATAGGTTTCATGTATAGAAAACATTATGTAATAGTTTCTACGAAATCTCTACATAACTAAATGAAATATAAATATATAGTCATTTTTTATTAATTTATAGTAAACATTATGTAATAGTTTCTACGAAATCTCTACATAACTAAATGAAATATAAATATATATTCATTTTTTATTCATGTATAGAAAACATTATGTAATAGTTTCTACGAAATCTCTACATAACTAAATGAAATATAAATATATATTCATTTTTTATTTATGTATAGAAAACATTATGTAATAATTTCCACGAAATCTCTACATAACTAAATGAAATATAAATATATAGTCATTTTTTATTCATGTATATAAAACTTTATGTAATAGTTTCTACGAAATCTCTACATAACTAAATGAAATTTAAATATATAGTCATTTTTTATTCATGTATAGAAAACGTTATGTAATAGTTTCTACGAAATCTCTACATAACTAAATGAAATATAAATATATAGTCATTTTTTATTAATGTATAGAAAACATACTGTAAAAGTTTTTACAAAATCTCTATTAACTTAACAAAAAACATGTTACCATAAAGGATTCATGTATAGAAAACATACCATAATAGTTTTTACAAAATCTCTCTAAACTCGATGAAATATAAATGTATAGCCATTTAGTGTTTATTTATAGAAAACACTATGTAATAATTTCTAAGAAATTACTTTTAATTCAACGAAATATATGTAACCATATAGCATTCATGTATAGAAAAAATTATGTACTAGTTTCTATGAAATCTCTTTTGACTCAATGAAATAGATGTAACCATATATATTTCATGTATAAAAAACATATAATAGTTTTTACCAAATCTCTACATAAAGAATTCAAATATAAATATATAGTCTTTTAGTATTTATCTATAGAAAAAATTATGTAATAACTTCTACAAAATCTCTCTTCACTCAACGAAATACATGTTACCATATAGGATTCATGTATAGAAAACATACCATAACAGTTTTTCCGAAATCTCTATTAACTCAACAAAATATATGTGAATATATAGGATTCACGTATAAAAAACACACAATAATAGTTTTTACGAAATCTCTACATAACTCAGTGAAATATAAATACATAGCTATTTTATATTTATTTATAGAAAACATACCATAGTAATTTTTACTAAATCTCTAATTAACTCAATGAAATATGTTTAATCAAATAGGTTTCATGTATAGAAAACATTATGTAATATTAACTACGAAATCTCTAATAAACTCAACAAAATTTATGTAACCATATAGGTTTTGTGTATAGAAAACATACCATAATAGTTTTTACCGAATCTCTACATTACTTCATGAGATTTATAAAATCGTAAGGCAACAAAATGCCACTTTTTGCAATTTTAGGAAATTTTGCAACATTTAAAAAATTTTTTTTCTTATTAATTTTTCTTACCCATATGGAATTTCATTCTAAACAGACAACTTCCAAATAATCAATTTACGTTAGACAATATAAATAAAAATTCATCACAGGTCCCAATGGAAATCTTTTTTGTGTTCTTTATAACAAGAATGTAAATTCAACGCGTAAATTAACAGTTGACAAACATAGGGAAAGTCAAAAACATTGGGAAATGCTTTAAATTAGTAAGAACAAAGATATTTCAAAACAATCATTTTTTACTGATACAAATCCAAATTTTACAGAGAAAGTAGTCAGTGCATTTTTATCTTCCGATATTGCATTATACAAATTAAGAAATTGAAAACTCAAAACCCTTTTAACCAAAAAGAAACAATCAAAAGGTATCTGAATATTCTGCAAGAAGATATATCAACAAATTATTCAGTAAGGAAGTTCATGAAACGATAAATTATTTTTAGTTACAGATGAGACTAAAATGAAAAAGCAAAAGAGTTTTTAATGTCCTTGCCGGAACAATCAAAAATAATGGTTATTTATTGTGTGAAAATTATAAGAAAACATCAACTCACTTATTTTTATAAGACAAATAGAAGAAGTATCAAAAATAATAAATACTTGGATAAATAATGTAAGTATTATAATAACAGATAGAGCATCATATTGTAATAAGGCTGTGGATGAAATTAGAAAAAATAACAAAAGAATATTTCAGGTACATTGCTTCATCCATTAAATACATAATTATGCCTTGAAGCTTACGGCTTATTATACAAATGTTGATACTCTTATTGAACGTTTAAAATATTGACACAAAAAATATATATATTAACTAAATTTTTAGATATAGATAAACCAGTTGTTGTAATTACAAGGTGGTCAAGCTACCATATACTATTCAGATAATCTCCTTCTGTGATAAAAATATTGTATAGTTTAAAGCCAAAAGGTATATTATATCAGAGAGAGAATATGATGCTTTGAATAATAAATGAATTGTAGAGGATCTGATAATGATAAAAATATCAAATTCGTTTTTGATTAACATTTTATATATAATTGAAGAATCTTATTTTAAAATAAAGTCCCGATATGATTTAATTAGCAATATATTGATCCCGGTATATCCTGCAGAAATATACATATATATAAAAAAACTGCATGGATAAAAATGGAATCAAATCCATTGTATTGCTAGAGAATTGGTTTATCTCTCCAACGGGTTGTAGTTATATGCTTAACTGTCCAGATAAGTCGATAATAGTCCAACGAAGTTTTTCCATTTGAAAAAATTATTAGCTAATGATCAAAACTTCAATGGCGAGAATATTATAAAGTTTTTTTCAATTTATTATACATCTTACCCAATGCAAAGAAAACAGAGAAAAATGAGTAGGATAAAAGTTTTGATGATGTTTACGATATAAATAATTAAAATATATCACAGAAGTTTAGACATTTGCAACTTTTTATTTTTTTGCAACTTTTGAATTGCCCTAGTAATCATATAGAAAACATACCATGATAGTTTACAAAATTTCTAATTAACCCAATAAAATACATTTACCATATAGATTTCATGTGTAGAAAACATCATGTAATAGTTTCTACGAAATATCTATTAACTCAACAAGATATATGTAACCATATGGATTTCATGTATCGAAAACATACTTTCATGGTTTTTACTAAATCTCTATTAACTCAACAAGATATATGTAACCATACGGTTTCATGTGTAGAAAACATCATGTAATAGTTTCTACGAAATATCTATTAACTCAACAAGATATATGTAACCATATAGGTTTCATGTGTAGAAAACATACTTTAATGGTTTTTACTAAATCTCTATTAACTCAACAAGATATATGTAACCATATAGGTTTCATGTATCGAAAACATACTTTAATGGTTTTTACTAAATCTCTATTAACTCAACAAGATATATGTAACCATATAGGTTTCATGTGTAGAAAACATCATGTAATAGTTTCTACGAAATATCTATTAACTCAACAAGATATATGTAACCATATAGGTTTCATGTATCGAAAACATACTTAAAAGGTTTTTACTAAATCTCTATTAACTCAACAAGATATATGCAACCATATAGGTTTCATGTATCAAAAACATCATGTAATAGTTTCTAGGAAATATCTATTAACTCAACAAGATATATGTAACCATATAGGTTTCATGTATCGAAAACATCATTTAATAGTTTCTACGAATTCTCTATTAACTCAACAAAATATATGTAACTATGTAGGTTTCATGTGTAGAAAACATTATTTAATAGTTTCTACGAAATCTCTATTAACTAAACAAAATATATGTAACTATGTAGGTTTCATGAATAGAAAATATTATGTAATAGTTTCTACGAAATCTCTATTAACTCAACAAGATATATGTAACCATATATAGGTTTCATGTGTAGAAAACATATTTTAATAGTTTTTACGTGTTCTACCTAACTAAACGAAATATAAATATAAAGCTATTTTGAATTCATGTATTGAAACATATTGTAATAATTATTACAGACTATCTAATTTACTGGAAGAAATATAAATGTTTCAAATTAAGTATTAATATTTTCATTTTTGGATATATTATTGAATGTTCTAAATTAAATGCAATAAGGTAAATTTGTCGATATAATAAATTTTATAATAAGGATATAAACTCAATTTTTACTTCAATACGGCCATAAGTTGCATAAAGTATAGAAATAAATTGATATTTTCATATGATTCAATAACATCAAATTTAACAGAAGCTTATTTTTCTTCATTACA
Source organism: Ceratonova shasta (assembly GCA_918559645.1). Lineage (NCBI taxonomy): Eukaryota > Metazoa > Cnidaria > Myxozoa > Bivalvulida > Ceratomyxidae > Ceratonova > Ceratonova shasta. Next base: position 19,722 of record CAKKLC010013781.1, read on the forward strand.
TATAGCGTATATAAACCAAGTGAAATGTGAATACTTGGATAATGGGAAAACTGCGTTTTTATTTTTAGAATTGTAATATAATGATTAATATTATTTTTTTTGTTTTGATTTGTGTGCAAAATTATATTAATTTGTTTATGTTATTTATTATTGTAATTCTTGAACAACTATTTTGATTGAACTTATAGTTATTATTTATACATGATTTCGTAGTTCATGCTTGTGCTGCAAGAAATCTTAAAATATATAAATTCATAGAAATTATTTTGTGGGTGAAGATATTATAATTAGTGTATTTTGAGTATATCTTATTAAAATCGAACAAATTTCAGAATATGTAGTATATATCAATAATTATTAAGGAAAATCAATAATATTTTTAAATCAAAATATAATATTATCATGATTAATGAAACTAATCGTTTAGATATATGATTATATGAATAATAAAATAACTATTTGTAAACATGAAAAACAGTGATGGAGTTTTTTCAAATTTAAGTTCTCTCATTGATGTGTCAAATTAGGTCTGAAATTTTGGATTATTTACTTAAAGGGAAATATGAAGTTATTGATAATTTAGTTGCAAGTGGAATCAATTAAAATAGTTTTATATATTTTTATATAATTATTTAGTCTATAACTATACAAAGAATTACTAAAGATTTTAAATCATTCTTATTCTAATTATACCGAATATTTTTAGTTTTCTTAAAATGAATATTTATTCAACCGGAAAAAAAAGGAATGGAGATATATTTTGATTATTATGCCAGAAAAAATATATTTTTGTTATTAGGATCAAACATATCGATCCTGCTAGTAATGGTATTAAAAAATGTAAATCATTAATAAAATCTCATTTTTCAAGCTTGATTTCCTTTCATACGAAGATATAAATCAAGAAAATTCTATTTTCATTTGAACTAAAATTGATAAAAATATTACATTGTTGAAAAAAGTTTCTATAATATCATATTTTACAACAATTGATTAAAATGTATATAGTACCATAAAAATGATTCTATTAATGACAATTTATTCAAAATGAATCCTAAACAATATAATTATTTTAATCAAATTTTATTATTATTTTATATTTCTAATAATAAAACTTGTTAATTTAATTTTATAATAAATTCAGGAAAAGGTTTATAATATCAAAAAATTTAGAATTTTTAAATATATTTCCATTCTGACTATATTTTATTAACAAGAAAACGTTTAAAATGTATCCTTCTTATTATATTTGTTTTTAACATGAAAAAAATATATTATAGAAAGTTTAATAGCTCGTATAAAGAAATAAATAATATAATGGATTATAGAATTGTGATACTTTTCTAAAATAAGAAAAATAATTTTTACATCATGGTTTGAAATTTTTATACCTTTTAATATTTTTATACATGTTTCTGGTTTGCAATATAAATGTTACCAATACTTAAATATGTTTAAGATTAGTCTAAATTTATTAAATCTAAAGGAATTGGACATTAAATAAATTTATATTATCAAATTTTTAAAAAAAGTCAAGGTGTAGTTTATAGTCTCTTCAATCAACAATTAATAAAATTATAATTTCTCCTAATGGCTTGTTAAGAGTTGAAAATATATTTATTATTACTTACATTTTATAATAATATAAACTAAAAATTTAAATCCAAAATAAAAGTAATAATATACTTTTATATACTCAGTGTGTAAACGAATGAAATGGAATCTAATAATAAATTTGAAACGAAATTCTCTATATAAATCATAAATTTCTTTGCAATATTAAAGTTTAGTTCAGATCATTATTTAAACATCTAATATTTCATGTAATAACTCTATGATTAAATTACGTATTTGTTAGCTGAAAGATAAAAAAACAATAAATGAAATAAATAAAGTTTATGTAACAAATTTTTATCGACTGGTAGTGTATAGAAATTAAAAATATCTTCGATTTGCATTAAAATCTAATTTTTCAAATAAATTTTCAATTTCTTGTGTTTTCATATTTTTTTCTACAAATTTCGAAATTGCTAAAGAAAAATCTAGTAATTCCACTCTTCATTCTAATATTATTTGTTTAATAACGTAAAAAAATCTTCTTAATTTAGTTTTTTAAATTTTACTAAATTTTTTAATTCACGACGACACTACTTAATATAAATAATTATTCTTAGTAAATAATTTTTAATTGGTTCAAAGACATTGCAACATTTTTAATCAAACAGTATAATAAAATTTCCAGTATTTAAAAAAATTTTGTTTTAATATTTCTCATATTCCGAAATTTATCGAAGTAGATCGTTTAATGGATTTTTAGTTATTAATTGATACGCTTCATTCAGAGGAGTTGTATAATTTAATTAAAGATTTGGTAAATGCGGAAAAAAACGTGTTTTTGGAAAAAATAAAATTTTTTAAATTAGAATTTGGAAATTAAATGGTAAGATTAGAAACAGAAACTATAATGGCTCCAAACAGAATAATAAGCGCACTAAGCTTTATGGATATCAAAATAATGCAATCTTATCTAGAAGTAAGGTTTGAAACACAAAGTACGGCAAATGAATTTATGGCGATGTTTTTATTTGATTGAAAACATTAAAAATGTACAGAATGTGAATCCAAATTATCATTGTTATATGTTAAGGATAAAAAATGCATTGATAAGTATAGGAGGGTGTGCAAACGCCCTTGCACTAATACATCTTTAATAAGAAAAAACAGTTTTTTTAGTGAAAGAAAACTATCATTTATAACAATAATAAGAGTGTTTTATAAATATTTGAATGGTATAGAGCAGGTTGACATTGCTTATGAATTGTTGGTAGATAAGGATACGTCCAGCAGTTGGTGTTCGTTATTTCGATAATTGATGTTCGAATACTTATAAAAAAACAGACAAAGAAATTCAGGAATAAATATTGATGGTTCACCAAAAGTTGTTGAAATTGCCCAAATTTAATTTTTAAGGAAAAGGTATAATAGAGGAACTATGCTTGAACACGAATGGTTTGTTGCTGCCATTAAAAGAGGGCGAGAAACGTTTTTTAGGTTCCAGTGGGAAACAGAAACGATAATACAATAACATCAATAATTATTTCACGTGTTTTACTGGGAAGTCTAATAATAACAAATGAATGGAGGGCATACAGAGGAAAATACTTAATTTTTCAAATTTATCTCTTAAGATAATTAATCATTCATTGCATTTTTTAGACCCATTCCGAGCGGAAATTCATACATAAAACATTAAAGGGTTTTGGTCAAGTACAAAATATTTTATGGGGAAAAAAAGGGAATAAACAGGGAATCCAAAACGGAGTTTTTAAAATCCATTTTTATGGAAATTTTCTATTGAAAACCGTAAAAGCATTAATGATGTTGATGATTATGTTAAGGTTAAACGAATAAATGTTTTATGGAATTTATTTATTTAGTCTTACTTTAATCTTTTTAAATTAAAGTTTGATTATTATATTAATTAATTAACTTAATTTATATTATTTAAAAAATTTATTTTTTTCTAAAAACACGTTATTTTCCCCATCTACCAAAGATTTTAATAAAAATTACACATTTTTATATTCTTTGACCATTACAAAAATTTTTAAATTTTCTAGCGAGATATGACCATAGTGTAATAAAGACACTTGTAGTAAAGATACATTTTTTAAAAAACCTGAAATAAAAAATACCTGGTCAAAATCAGTAATAATATCAAAGTCAAGTATTAAAAAGCTGTTTGTAAAAAATAGTTGAATAAACACCATTATGTTTGTCCTAACTTATTTAAATTAGTTAAATTGACAAAGTTTGTTCAAAATTAGTAATAATTTCAATTTTTAGTATTTCAACACTCTATATATCAAATAGTTGAATAAACACCATTATGTTTGTCCTTAATTATTTAAAATAGCTAAATTCATAGTTTGTTCAAAATCAGTAATAATTTCAGGTTTTAGTATTTTAACACTCTAGATATCAAATAGTTGAATAAACACCATTATGTTTGTCCTAACTTATTTAAATTAGCTAAATTCATAGTTTGTTCAAAATCAGTAATAATTTAAATTTTTAGTATTTCAACACTCTAGATATAAAATAGTTGAATAAACACCATTATGTATGTCCTAAATTATTTAAATTAGCTAAATTCAAAGTTTGTTCAAAATCAGTAATAATTTCAATTTTTAGTATTTCAACACTCTAGATATAAAATAGTTGAATAAACACTCTTATGTATGTCCTTAATTATTTAAAATAGCTAAATTCATAAAGTTTGTCCAAAATCATTAAATAATTTCGGGTTTGAGTATTTCAACACTCTAGATATCAAATAGTTGATTAAACACATTACGTATGTTCTAAATTATTTAAATTAGCTAAATTCATAGTTTGTTCAAAATCAGTAATAATTTCAGGTTTTAGTATTTTAACACTCTAGATATAAAATAGTTGAATAAACACCCTTATGTATGTCCTAAATTATTTAAATTAGCAAAATTCGTAGTTTGTTCTAAATCAGTAATAATTTCAGGTTTTAGTATTTCAACACTCTAGATATAAAATAGTTGAATAAACACCCTTATGTATGTCCTAAATTATTTAAATTAGCTAAATTCAAAGTTTGTTCAAAATCAGTAATAATTTCAATTTATAGTGTTTAACACTCTAGATATAAAATAGTTGAATAAACACCCTTATGTATGTCCTTAATTATTTAAATTAGCTGAATTCATAAATTTTGTTCAAAATCAGTAATAATTTCAGGTTTTAGTATTTAAACACTCTAGATATAAAATAGTTAAATAAACACCCTTATGAGTGTCCTAAATTATTTAAATTAGCTAAATTCATAAAGTTTATTCAAAATCAGTAATAATTTAAGGTTTGATTGTCATAACATTCTTTACAGATAAGTTCCATGTACATTTCAATATTTATTTCTTAAATTAATTTAAAAACAAGAGACATTATATTATCAATATTTAATAAAATTGTAACGAGAATTATCAAAATTTGCCATCTAAAATAATAACTTTTGTTCTTTTAATATGTTTTACTTGATTGTCACTGAAAAATCTACTCTTAAAACTTAAACTTACATTAATATTATACTATTAAAATCTAACTTTATTAAATTTATACTTAAAATAGTATATCATCTTATATTTATTTAATGTAGTTATTTACTCTTTTCGTAAGACCTTTTGTTATATTCTCAAAGATTACCAAATTAATTTAATTTTTGAAGCATTATTGTTTCTAAATTTAAAGTTTTATATATAAAAATACCGACTAACTTTTTATTTTTCCTTTCATTAAATTAAACTCCATGTTACTAATCTTCAAGGAAAACGGATGTTTATTTCAAATTATAACAAATCCTTTACAACTCCATTTCTTTTAGTTTTTTTGTCAATAAAAAATAATAATTCTTTTTTATTTAAAATTTTGTCTCCTCTTTTAGTTTTCAAGATTTAAAACATAGAAAAGCATAAAAGTTACAAACAATTTTTTTTATGGCAAATTTTAATTTTTTTTAAAGTTAATACTGATCAAAGAATAGTGTTCTATATTACATTAGGAAGTTATTAAACTTTATTTACAGTTACCTTTTTGAATCTATGATTCAAATATTTAACCAGGTAATTTTAAAAATATAGTAACATGAATTCTAATTGAAAAAGTAACAGATCCAAATATCATTGTTATTAAGAAATCTGAAGAAGGCGTTATATCTTATTAGCGAAAATCTAAATTTTTTCACAAAAAATGATAAAAGTTAATTAAGTGCCTTTATTTATTCTACAAAGTTTACTAGTTTCTCTGAGACTTTAATTAAAATGTACTTAAATAGTGATATAAAAGGGTTTTCAAGATTCAAATTACAAGATATTATAATAAACATAAATCTATCATGGTTTATTGTTGAAATTCCTGGTTTGTTATTTTAATAATTTATATATTAAAAATAATTTTAATTATAAACTCAATTTTTTGTTTCATAATAAAATCATAAAAATAAATGTTTTAAGCTCATATTTTTTATAATGATAACCAGAATAATTTTTATAATGCTTTATATAAGTTTTATATTAAAAACATGACAAAATATAATTTAAATTTTTTGAGAAAGATCGAAATAACCTATTTTGAAATAGACTCTTTTTTAAGATATATTAAACTAACTTTGTGAGCATATAAGTTTTGCTTGGTAAAAATATGTTTCAAAATTACAATATCTAATATTCTATTTAAATTTAAATGTACACTTACAACTATCTATATTTTTATTCTTAGATATGAAATAATTTATTACTAAATCCAAAATTCATTTTTATATTTTTATTAACTTAAGAAATCACTAGTTTCGTATCTTTAATTCTTAAAAATTTCGCCATTAAATTTTTAAAAAGTATTTTTATAAGAAATAATGAAAGCTGGTTTAAATTCTAAATAAGAAATATAAAACATGTATTCATTAATAAAATTATAAACAAGATAATGATATCAAAATCTTTGTATTTAATTGCAACCTCCCAAAATAACCCGATTTAAATAATATTATTCAAAAAAGACATTTTATTAGATAGTCAAATAATTCATTTGGCTCATAAAAAAGATATTTATGTGTAATAGCAATTAAGATCTACTTATAAGATACATGCAGGATTACATCTTGGTGTAACTGTGTTTAATATTGAGTTTTTAAAATTACTTTACCTTATCAAAAAGGATAATATTGACATTTTTTAAAATTTTACGAGTTAACTTTATAAATTATTTTAAGGAAATTGTTAACGATTTCGTCTGTCATATAAATGTCTGTAATACGAAATTCCAATACCTAATCAAAACCACAGACAAAGTCTAAATTTAACTTGAAGATCTTTTCTTAAATACTTCTTACCAACGAAACAGAGTTTAGAAACAAAAAAATAGCAACATTTTTAAATCATATAAATATTTGGAGGACCTTATTATCCTAATAACTATAATGGTAGATAAGTTTGGTTTTATTATTTAAAGATTGTTTCTTTTGATTATCAAATATAAAAATACTTGGTGTTAGTTTAATATCCTATTAAAAACTGTTTATGAATATAACAAGTCAATTTATGATTTATTTTTCAGTTAAACTTTTGCTTTTAATGGATTTACTTTAATGTGAATTTGTTAATTTTAAGTATATCTCCCCTAATTTAACAACAGATAAGATAAGGAAAACTGGATTCTAAAAACATAAATATTATAAAAAAATAGCTAGGAAAACATATAGAAGTGCAAGAATATGTTAAAAACACCTTAAATTAATCTAATTGAGTAAAAATGCTATTCATCATTTATTTTGGTAAAAATTTTTTTGTTCGAGATTCAAACAGCAGTCAATAATTCTCACTAAAAAAAATATAAAAAAGCATTGATGATTTTGTATGAAACTCAAAATGATGAGATATTATTTTTATTTTTACCTCATTATGTATATATATTATAATATCAAATTAAAAAAAATGTTTCAAACTTAATATTTTATAGCATAATTCTTACAATACTTTATTCGAAAAGTATATACTACTCTATATTCAAAGAAGGAATCATAAATTAAACATTTTAATTGACAACATAAATAGATGTCAAGAAAAAGTAAATTTTCGATTCTGATCTTTGAATCATTAAACATTCTAATATTCATATAAACTAACAGTCTTTGTAATACGATCCAATTCAAAACGTAGTAACTCACACAATCGAACTTTAAAACCATGAAACAGAGTTTTTTCAACCTTTTACTTTAAAAACAAAATTATTACAATGCTACACTTGTTTTAGGAATGCTAAAATTTCTCTAATTTTTTCTAAAGTATATAAGATTGTATGTATGTAAAATAAATATATTAAAAACAGAATTATCTGAATTTGATATTTTACTGTTTGAATACTCATAATATGTTTAAGTTTTTCTAAAACATTTTATCATATAAGCTTTAATCAAAACAAAAGATTTTTGAATAATTTATATGATTTTTGGTATAGTTCATATATTTAAAAAATATTCCATCTTTAACAATTTATAAGACTATTTTGCTTATAAATTATCAATAGTTTTATATTCTTGTTCATTTATCTATTTAAATATTGTTATCTTGCGATATTTATAAATTTTATGACATTTTCATTAAATTTCAATTTTATGACATTTTCATTAAATTTCAATTTTTTTATCATAAAAACCCTCTATTTTTATTATTTTATATCAACTATTGTAACATTCAAGTTTTTTCTTTTGTAATTATAGGGGGTTTCGAACAATTTCATAATCATTGCAATCAAATTCATAATTGTTGTAATCAATATCATAATAATTGCAATCAATATCATAATTGTTGCAATCAATATAATAAAAAAACTTAAATTAAAAACTTTAAAAGTCAGTTTATTGTTCGAAATTTTCTGTCCCAAATCAGACTTCGGCAAATAAACAAGCATCTTTCGATAAAAAGTATTACAGTGTAGAGATATAATATCATTAAATTTTAAAAAAAAATACCTTCCAACTGGGCGTAGTTTCGTGCATTACTTCGAATAACATTATTTTTCCAAACTGGCATACGTTCTTAATAGAATTTAAAATTGGTGAATAAGAGGGAAGGTATCTAAGTTGACAGGAAGAGAATTCTCCGTCTTCCATAAGTCCTGTGTATTAGTGGATGCGAACATTGTCCATCAGTAAAATCGGTATTGTTATGCCAGAACGGAGACAATTTTTATTAATTTCTTTTAGACAACTTTTAAAGCCTACCAGTTACAGCTTGTTCATTAATTAAATGGTATGGCGTACCAAATTTATTTATAGCTACGATGACGGATTTATTTCTGCTTTTTGCTGCCAAGACGTTTAGATAGGCTGATTCACCTTGTTTAATTCTTCTTCGACTAGGTCGTGTAACAATTGCAAATCCAACCTCATTTACAAAAATAAAATTCTTATCATCATTATCAATTTCTAAAGCACCATAAGTAGTAGAATAAGCAGTTCAAAATTCATTTGTTGTATGACAATTTCTTCGTTCTGGTACTAATTTTACACTTTTAAAGGAGTAATGAAATTGGTTAAGAGCACGATTAATTGTGCTTTTTGACATATCAATATTAATTATAACTTTTATCCACTTGCATTTTTTTTAGTCTTTGTATACTCATTATTTACATAGGCTAATAAATTCTCTTAAATATATGTAGTTAATTTTGAGCGTCCATCTCCACCTTTGCGCTCAGAATGTATTTTACCTTCATTTAAATATTTCTTGACAATACTATGTATCGTCTGATAATTTTTTTACAAACATTTTAGAAAAATCACATACAGCCATCCTTTCCAGTGTCTTTGCAATTATTCTCTCCTTGTCTTCAATAGAAAAAATGTTTTTAAACTTACGATGTAATTTGTTTTTATCTGCATTCAACCTTGTAGAGATTTGTCTTTTTGTGAATACTTGTGAATTAGTGCTTTCTAATTGAGACAATTCATCATAATATAATGTTTTTGATTCTTCGTCCATTTCTTAACTCAAATCAATTCCATTAATTTTACTATAGAATAATTATTTATGAGGGTTTATTTCTATAAAATAATTTACTTATGATTTTGTTTGCAACAATTATGATATTGATTGCAAACATTATGATATTGATTACAATAATTATATTATATTGATTGCAACAATTATGATGTTGATTGCAATAATTATGAATTTTATTGTAACAAGTATGATATTGATTGCAATAATTATGAATTTTATTGCAACAATTATGAATTTTATTGTAACAATAATTATATTGATTGCAAAATGTATGATATTGATTGCAAAGAATTTGATATTGATTGCAACAATTATTAATTTTATTGCAACAATCATCAATTTTATTGCAATAATTATGATATTGATTGCAAAATTTATAATATTGATTGCAACAATTATGATATTGATTGCAAAATTTATGATATTGATTGCAACAATTATGAATTTGATTGCAAAATTTATGATATTGATTGCAACAATGATGAAATTGATCGAAACTTCCTATTAATTAAAAACAATATTACCTATAATCTTTTCAATCAATCTGCAAAGATGCAAAATTTTTAGTTTATTCAATAAGGAGAACTGGCAAGTTACTTAAAAATATCCCATTAACCATATAGGGTTTTAAACTCATCAATTAAAACAAATTTTAGTCATTTTTATTGATTTTATTACTACAAGTTTATGAAACCGGCAAATAAATAAAGGTGCAGATGTTTTTATTTTTTACTTATCAAATATTCTATATAATAAAAAAAAGTTTTCAAACTTTCATTATTTAAAATAATATGATTCATTTATTTGAATTGTGTCTATTAATTTATTTCTATCTGATTTTTAAAATGATCTTTGTTATAGATAAAAATTGAATTAAAAACTAATATCAATTATTAGTATACTTGTCCAGTAATAGAGTGGGTAAGTTATTAATCATATATTTTTATCTAATACAACTGTATTGAAATAAAGTTTGCCTATAACAACTTAAACTTTAGAATTTCTGAATTCACGTAAAATATTTAATTATCAATTAATCATATTATTTATTAAATACAAGGATAAAGACATTAAAATTCTCATTTCCAATAATCACAAGATATTTTTGGCTATATTATCTGCCTTTTCTTTAATTTATATAAAAAGAACTATTGTATAAGATTGGTTTCAAACATTAACATTATAACTAAATAAATTTTCTGTCAGGTTTACTTTTCATCAAAATTTAAAATTACGTACACAAAAACCAACATAAATCTTTCAAAACCTCCCAATGTTTAATATTCGTTCAGATGATTATATTTTTGTTCTTCTAATCTATAAGGTTTCTAAAACTTTTTCATATCAATGTATAATTAGGAAAATTAGTTAAAATTGTTATTAAATGTTACGATTATAAGAGTCACAGCAATGACTGCAGTTAATCACTTATTATCAGGATGGAAGGATTCTTGATGTGGTTTTTTGATTAAAATCTTACAGTTACCTAATTTAGCCTAAATATTTATAATATTGATATCATCTGATATTACAAAGGATAATAAATAAAACATCTGGAATTTATTTCCATTTTCAATTTTACTATTTGAGTAATAAACACCCCGAATCAATAAATTAGTTCATTTAAAGTGTGTAAAAATTTATTTAATAATTATAATCATTTTTACAACATTTTAAATTATAAATTCTGGAAAAAACTGGTATAAAATGATCATTAAACAAGCTTATTAATTTCCTTATTCATATTAAAGCATTATCATACGCAGTAGTTGATTTTTTGATAAAATTAATTTATATTTTGACCAAATGACTAAATCTTGTAGGGTATATCTTCTATAATTTATCTCTTAGTAAATCCTTACGATTCTATGTTGATTGTAGTTACCATAAAATTTTCAGAAAACAGATACGTTCTAATAAGCAATATTATGACATAAATTGGGATTTTAATAGTAAAAAAACAAGGTCAATTATATATAACATTATTTTAAGCAACCATCTTATCATCTTGATATAATTGTATAATTTATGAATCCTTCACCTTGCATTAAAATTAATGTTGATTCGTGATGTGCAATAACTTTGGTTACTTTACGGCTATTTACAATTATTAGTTGTAATAAACTTATATTACTATAAAAGTAAAAAGAAATTATGATTTATTTTTTCTAAGAATTTTTTTTATAAAACTGACTATTTGATATTTATTTTTTTGAGTAGAAATATCAATATCTATATATATATATA
>CAKKLC010013781.1:31586-43436 GCA_918559645.1 Ceratonova shasta
TGCGTTATCATCATTTTTCTTTTCATAAAAGTACATTTTGAATAGTCTTTTCTTTATCTAAATAAATAAAATTACAGAAAAATATAGAGATAAAATTATTGATACATATATTTTATTACATTTTTTAATTAAATTATACTTCTAACATGAAATTCTTTTTTGAATTTTTAATAAAAAACATTTAAAGTAATTATATATGCACATTGTTATTAAAAAATTTTATTTCTTTTGGTGAATAAGAAGAAACAAGTTATGATTATTTTCTTAAACTGTATGTCAAGTTACTACTCTATATTATCAGCTGTTAATAGTAAAAAATGCATACTATTGAAATTATTTAGTTTTTAATTGATCTAGTTGTAGTTACTTTATATTCGTAAAAAATAGATGATTGTATAATAATATGAACTAAATACATAGGTTTTAAATTATTCTTATCATGTCTGTACTTAAATAATCATCAATCATAATTGTAAGATCAATAAAATAAGTATATTTGTAATTTATGATAAATATATGAGAATATAAAGAACTTAAAAATAGATTTTAATGTTTTTTGATTTTTACAGCTAAATACTACATATATCCGGACCTATTTTTTATTCCTCCTTTAAAATAAAATTATCGTGATTAAAATATTTGAAACATAAAATTAACATTTAATAATCATATTAAGAACAAAACTCTATTATATTCCAAGAAAATTATTTTAATAAAGATATAAAAGTAAATAACAATAATCAACCAAAATGTTTAATAAGTTCGGTGCAGCTCTCCCAAGTTCCATCCGATATTGAATCTTTCCACAACCATTTATAGATGTATGGTTCTAACTTTTCTCCAAGAACACTATTCATCATTTTTATTTGTTTTTTACATTTATTACAGTAGCTTTCAATGCTTTGAGTATTAACTTGAGTTTCAGTATCCAAAAAGTACAAGGTATGGTTGATAGTGTGATGTTCATATCCCAGTCGATTTATTCTATTATAAGCTCTCCATTGGTCACTCATAATTATTGATCCGTTTATATAAACATGGGATATAATTGGTAGTAGAGTGTCTGCTGATCTGTCTGGAACTATTTGCATAAATATTTTGGCTGGTGTATATGAGGTATCAGCAATTCCAAATATCCATATTTCAGATTCTGTTGACCATCCTGTGTGATACTTAAGCTTGTGCCTAAACTAATTCTCGTCTTTTTGGCATACTATTCCATTTCTGCCCTAAACTATTGGATTATCATCTAAATATTGCATGCAAGCTAGACGAATGTCATCATAAAAGTCTATTAGCACTTTTTCATCAATGTTAGTTTCTTTTAATTTCATTATGACGAATTTCACCTAGCCAATACCAAATCAACTTTAATCCTACTTGAAGATCAAAACAATATCTTTCAAATATGGACCCTAATCTGACACTTTTATACTTTTTATAATCACTACATTTTAATGTCATACATTGCTACGCCTTTCCATCCTTGTTCCTAGTGTATGGAATTATTACCATGGAATTATCACAAATACCACATTTGTGTAGCTGTTTAAGAATACCAATTCGTCTAAAATACTTATTTAAATCCTTTCTATCATTACTAATCAGTGCTTGGATCGTCATACTATATAGATTTTCTCTCATATAGGATAAAATAAAAATTTTAATTTATTTCACTTATTTGTTTTTCCCCAGGAGGAAAAATCAATAGCTCCATATATCCTGATTAACATAAGCATAATGAATCAAGTTTATAATAAATCTTAAATAAAAATGTAATTTAGAATATATTTGAGGTTATGAAATCGTTATAAAATAACCATAACCAATCAAGTACAGTACACCCTCTAACTGCGCGGTTTTGAAACTACGCATATATTTTTTTAATTTTTTTGTCAATGTTTAATAACAAAAAAATCATGTAAAATCATGCATATTCTTTTATATTGGTGAATCCCGTTAAATAAATATATGTATTATTTAAAACTGTTGCTTCGACGATGCATAAATATTCCTTCTATATTTCAAAAAAATCTTAGGCAGTTTATTTTTCTAGTATTTGCGTTAGGATAAGAAAGTAAAATTACTTTGAAAGATAATTGTTTTTTTTTAATATGTACATAATTGTATGTTTGAATTCAAGGAAAGCGTATTTGTGTGTAATGATATAAGTGTTTAAGGAATTCTTACATAAAATAAAGTAAGTTAAATAAAATTTTTGATTGTATTTTGATAACTAATTTGCATTTAAAATGTGTTTTAATAATTTTTAAATACTATTATTTAAGAATAGAAAAAGCTGGCAAAAGAAAAATTTTTAAAATTAGAAGCAAAGCTTGAAATTGTGAAGCAATTAGAAAATAGCGAAAAAATATCAGTTCTATCTAAGAGACACAATATGAACGAATCCAGCATAAGGAGGATTAATTTGAATACAGAAAAAAAAAGTTCAGTAGTTTGTTCTACATTGCTAGTTGCAAAAATATTAAAAAAACCGCGAAATCAATAACTGAAAAAGCAGAAAAGTATTAAGCTATTGGATAGAAGATCAAAACCAAAAGCGAACGTCACTTAGTGCTGCTGTTATTCAAAATAAAGCGTTATTAGTATTCAATCGCTTACAAAATGAAGAACCTGGGTCATCTAATTCTTAAGAAATTAAATTCCAAGCGAGTAAAGGATGATTTGAAAAGTTTAAACATCGTCAAAATCTTCATAACATCAAATTTACAGGCGAAGCAGCCAGTGCTTATACATAAGCTGCATCTTTATATCCAAACACATTAAAGGATATTATTGATGGTGGTGAATATTTACCAAGCCAATTATTCAATGCTGATGAGACTAGCTTAATTTTGGAAAGGGATGCCTAGCAGAACATTTATTTCCAAAGAAAAGAAATCTGAACCGAGTTTCAAGGTGTTCAAAGACAGATTAACTGTTTTATCATGTGGTAGTGCAGCTGGTGATTGTAAGAACAAACCACTAAAAATTTATAAATTAGAAAATCCTCGTGCTTTTAAAGGAATATACAAAACAATCACTACCAGTTCATTGGGTATCTAACAAGAAAGCGTGGATGACTGCAAAGCTTTTTGAGAATTGGTTTTTAAATTGTTTATGTGTAGAAGCTGAAGCTTAATGTATAGATAAAAACATTGTTTTTCAGATTCTGTTGATAGTTGATAATGCACCAAGTAATCCAGCACATTTGACTGAATTGCACACTAAAGTTAAAGTAATATTTCTGCCACCAGTTACAACATTTTAAATCCAGCCGATTGAACCAAGCATAATTGCAGCATTTAAGCTGTATAATCTTAGAAGAACTTTTCAGCAATTAATTGAAGCTACTGATGCGGCAGGTAGTCCTTCAATTCGTAAGTATTAGAGACAGTATAACATTCTATCTTCGGTAACAAATTTGTAATTAGCATGGGATAAAGTTAAAAACTCAACAATGAATGCTGTATGGAACAAATTATGGCCAGAAAGCTGCATAAGAAAAGCTGTTGTTGAAATGCCAGAAATTGTGAATTTAGGTCAAACAATCAATGGAGACGGTTTTCAAAATGTAGAACCAGAAGATATCCCAAAATTTCTTGTAAGTAATGAAGGAAATATTACTGTTGACGATATTTTGACATAGTTCGGCGACAATAATAATGATGAAAGTAAAGAAGATGTAGAGATTATAGTAGAGAAAAGGTTTACTAGCGAGAAATTATCAAATTTTTTAAAACTTGGTAGTCAACTTGAACAGGAAGCTCTTGATATAGACCCTGATATGAAGCGTACCTTAAAATTTCGGATAAATCTGACAGCAGCTCTAACCCCATGTGCTAAAATTTATAAAGAAAATCAATAAGCTGGTAAATAATATGTGTTAACAAGCTTTTTTCAAACACAATTAGAATCAAGGTCGTTAGAATCAAGTTCAACAGAAGGAAGCAGTGATTAAAACCACGTTATTTGTGTTTAATTTTAAAATATGTTTTACATATTGCACATGTATTAGTCGTTGAATTTAGACTGTTTGTTATAGTTTTGTTTCTATTGTTTTTTTAATTTAATTTAATTTAATTTTTTATTTAATTTTTATTTATGTTTATTAATTATGTGTATAAGTCGTTAAATTAAGACTGTTTTCTATAATTTTTAAAGTTTATATTAATGTAAATATGTTTATTAGTCATTAAATAAAGACTTTTTATTATATTTTTGCAATTTTTCTAATATCCGGAACCTAACCCTATAATTACATATAAAATCGGGTTCACAGTGCGCGATTTCGGTTCGCGCGTTGTTTTCGTAAAACGTATCTACCGCGCAGTTGGAGGGTTTACTATATATACTAAATATCATATTAAAAATTAATTTAGAATACTTTCTAGGTCATGAAATCTATATAAATAAGCATAATGAATCAAGTATATAATAAATCTTATATTAAAAAGTAATTTAGAATACTTTTGAGGTTATGAAATCTTTATAAAACAACCATAATGAATCAAGTTTATAATAAATCATATTAAAAAGTAATTTAGAATACTTTCTAGGTAATGAAATCTATATATAATAACCATAATGAATCAAGTACATAATAAATCATATTAAAAAGTAATCTAGAATACTTTCTAGGTTATGAAATCTGTATATAATAAGCATAATGAATCAAGTTTATAATAAATCATATTAAGAAGTAATTTAGAATCATTTCTAAGTTATGAAATATATATATAAAATAAGCATAATGAATCAAGTTTATAATAAATCTTATTAAAAAGTAATTTAGAATACTTTCTAGGTTATGAAATCTGTATAAAATAAGCATAATGAATCAAGTTTATAATAAATCTTATTAAAAAGTAATTTAGAACACTTTCTAGCTTATGAAATCTATAAAAAATTGAAAATTATTACCTTTAAATGATCAATATTGTTTTTTGTCATCAACTGTTATTTGATGATTTCTCTACGTGTTTTGAAATAATCTTACAACTTTTTTTATATTTTTTTTAATCGAATGATTTAATGAAAAATTTACTGCACTATTTATCAATAAATACATCATCGACCTTAATTTTAAAGATTATTAGATCTATATGAAATACAATCTGATTACGATGCATTGACATTAAATTTAATTATCAAACATTTCTTTATGGTAGATCTTTTTACAAGCTCCCTAAGTTATGTAAAAATTTGGTCAACTTTTTGATTTTTTTACAAAATACTAAATAAAGCTACTAGACTTTAATACTTTAGTGATAAACTACTTTAATAGAAACATCATTTTTTATATTATTTTTCAATGAACTTCGTCTTTTTTTCTTTAAACTTTGTCTTTTTTCTTTAAACTTTGTCTTTTTTCTTTAAACTTCGTCTTTTTTATAAATATATTGTGTTACGGATTAATGGAAAATAAGAAAAATCAGGTTACAAATCCAGCATTACGAAAAAATCTAATTGATCTAATAGTGGAACAGGGATTTAACATTAAAAAAGCTGCAGAGATGCTAAAGATTAATTATAGCACTGCAAAAAGCATTTATCTTGTCTATCAACGCGAAGATAGAACAGACCCAATAAAAAAACTTGGCAAAAAAGCCTCAAAAAATGTTGAGCAAGTGAGAGACCTGGTTAAAAACGCGGTTTCTGTAAACCAGCAGATTACCCTTAAAGAAATAAGGCAACATGTTATAACTGCGATGGGTGAAGGTTATGATATTTCTTTAGCAACGATAAACCGTTGCCTATCTGATCTCAAAATTACAATGAAAAAAAATAATTTGGAACTAGACAGGGTCAACGAGGAATATAAAATACAGCAAAGAAAAACATACAGTCTTTGGTACAATTCTCTTATATCGAATGAGCAAAACAATGTAATTTTTATAGACGAATCAAGTTTCAATTTGCATATCAAACAGAACCACGGAAGATCAGTTTGTGGGACAAGAGCTAATGTTATGGTACTCACTATAAGATGTTGTTCTGTCAGCTTGATTGGAGCATTATCGGTTAACGGAATTGTTTACCACAAGACAATTTCAAAATCAACAGTGAATGTTTCAATTTTTAAAATCTTTTTGGAAGAGTTATGCTTCAAACGAAACGACGATCTGAAGCTCCAAAACATATGGCTGATCTTGGATAATGCACGTGTTCATAGAAAAGATGACATTAACGAAGTGTGTACAAGATATGGTTTTAATTACAAGTTTTTATCAACATATTCTTACATGCTCAATCCCATTTAAATGCTTTTTTAAATATAAAAGCATTCGTCAAATCTAGATTGTTAGTAGCAAACATTAAATCAATAATTAATCTACTGGATCTAGCTGTTTTAGAGATTAATGCTAGAGATTGTGAAGGTTTTTTTAGATATATTTAAAGAAATATAACAAATTGTGCAGCAGAGATCACTGTACAAACATCAATAAAATTATTTGCTTACTTTTTTGTAATTACTAATCAGATATTTTAACTTTTTTTATATATGTTTATTCATTGCTTTAAAATTATGTAAATTACAAAAAGATGAAGTTAAAAGAAAAAAAGACGAAGTTTACTGAAAAATGGTATATAATAATTATCTATAATAATATATAAAACCACATTATAATTATATATATTTATCTTATTTGGTACCTCACTAAATGTTTGTTTTCATGCTCCAATAAAGCCAATAAACTTTCTTTTTATCTATAATTTAAAACTGATGAAGTAAAAAATATGTCTTTGATCATCTACAAATTTTATACAATTATAAAATAAATTATACCAAGTTATCATCAAATCAATGTCTATTTTCTCATATTTTTATTAAAATAAATATACAAAAACGTCAATCTACACAATTTTACATTATATAAATAAATGCCGTCTGAGAAAACGCTCCAAATATATAATCACATCTATAATGTAAGTTTTGAGAAGGTCCAACATTATTACATCCAAATCCATCTTTACAACTTGATACTCCTATTCCAATAGCATAGTCATCTGGAAAACACGTTGCTGTTCTATCTCCTATACATCCTATCCTAACTATATGAGTTGTTTTAGGTGGTTTATCATTAGGATTTGTACCATGTATATCACATACATTGGCCATATTTAAACCACACCAACTCTGCCTCATAGCCGATAAATCACAGCTCTTTCCAAATGCTTTCATCAATGTCGCAAAGGAATATTGTTCTTCCGGAATAATTCCGTAATATTTTTCAAAAAACTCATTCACAGGAACATTTTTATTGTGTGTAAATGTGGCACAACCTGTATTATATGTGTTGAAACAAACTAAAATAACATTTGAGTGCAACTCGCAAAACCCCTTGGTTTTCATAGATGAACCAGCATCAATATTATATGCAGAATCTTCATTGAATGAAGAATTTGATATCCAATTTTCAGATACGGGAGACCAATCTGTATCAAGTCCATTTATTCTCGCTACTAAAGTCCACCCACCTGGTTTTGGGATCGCTTCATCGTCTCCTCCTGCCCCACTTCCTGGTATAAATTCACACCATGTCTAAAAATACATTAAATACTAAGAAATATAAATATATGCAGTTTGTTCTATTATTCCGAAAAAAGGATCACATGCCCAATGCATATTGGGGGTAGATGGTCCCACTCTTTTACAACCGTAACCATCAAAACAGCTGGTGACACCTATTCCTATTGCAAAATCGTCTGGTGTACAAGTAGCTTCTTCCTCACCTATACAACCTATGCGCACTATGTGATTAGATGGATTCAAGTTTGGATTGAACTCTTCAGGATGACATATGTTAGCCATATTTAGACCACACCATTCTTTGATCATACCTGATAGTTGTTTCTCACTACATGATTTGCCTATTTTCTTTAGAAAACTTCGATATGTCCATTTTTCTTCCACTACAACTCCAAATTCAGAATTAAATAGATTGCTTAATGAAATTCCTAAATTGTGTGTAAAAGTGGCACAATCCTTATCAGGACCGTCGAAACACACATTTATTGCATTCCCTCTCATTAAAAACCAACCATGTGATTTCATAGTGTGACTTGCATTGTCTTCTGCAGCTGTTTCGGGTTTAATTACGGAGTGGTCTGACCAAAGATTTGAAACTGCAGAAAATTCATATCCTTGACCTTCGATTCTCGCTACCAAGCTCCACCCTCTTTTTACCTTTTTATCAAAGTAACACCTCGTCTATTTACAATTAGAAAAAGAAACAAAAATTAAACTTACCTTAAATTTTACTCCATTAATCATTAACCAATAAGCACCACTTTTAGCATTTGGATCTGATTCATATATAGCTTGACAACTTGCAGGAGGGTTTGTTTCACTTCCCAACTCTCCTTGAGGTACAAAAGGCATCGGTGGTAGTAACTTAAATAATTTACAAACACAGTAATAAAAAATATAATACATTGGTCAAATTACGTAAAATTAAATCATGTATACTCAACACTATATGTTTGAACATAGTACTTTTACACGTTTCATTTAACAATTAGAAATAATTAAAATTCTTAAGTATAGTAAATAAAAAGTACTTTTTGGCAAACTCTCTCCAAATAGTCCACTTGAAAACTTAGCTTTTCAATTTCTTCGTTTGAACATGAGTACATTCCAGGGACCTTAAATTCCAAATAAAATACCACGCGCTTACATGATCCTGTAATACCTTTGTCTCCTTTGGGCCCTATAGGTCCTACTGGACCAGGGTTACCTGGAGGTCCCTAAATAATCAGAATAGAATATACTTTTGGCCCCTTTTTGCCATCTTTTCCATCTCTTCCTTTGAGATTTAAATGAAGGTCATTCTTATCAGAAGAAAAAGGAGAATAAAGTGCTTGAGCTAGCGTTTGGATTTGAAGACTCTGTCGATTTGTAGCATTTTCATTCTGAATATTAATTGGAGTTTTTGTTTCTTTCGGTTCAGCCGGAACTAAATATATTCTACCTTTGGAGTCTTTATGAAGTTCATATAGTTGTTTTGAATCTGGTTCTTCTGGGGTTTTTGTAGTTGTTAGAGGAACCACAGTTGTAGTACTTGATGATGATTCGTAGTACTCAAGAAGTTTTCTGGCCATATCCTTGTCAATGTCATTTATAGAAACATTGATAGTTTTATTATAGTCATTGGCTAAAGTAATAGGTTCTGGAGTAGTATTAGTAGCTTCTATAGATATCGAAGAGAGATTGTTTTTATTTTGGGAAACATATTCCAACATTTTACCTTTTAGAGAATCCTCATCTGGCAATTTGTTAAGATTTTCAAATTCTTGGTTCTTTTGATTCACAATAGAAAACCCATCATCTGTATAGTTTTTGGTGTTATTTTTAAGTAATTTATTAATTTCTTCAGGGCTAAGTTTTTTAAGGAAATTTTCAATTTCTTGATCAGTTATAGAGTATAATCGATTTAAAAGCATAATAAAAATAAAATAAATAACATTCATCTAAAATATAAAATGCAAATGAATAGACGCTTTAAAAAGGTGTTAAATAATACTAATTTAGAGATGTATTAATGAATCCTTTATATATAATAGTAAAATTTAGCTAAATGTTGAAATATTTATAAAAATATTTATTTTATGAATCTTTTATATACAGATTGATGAGTAAAAATTAAATAATGGAGTGTAAAAGGAAGGTTACATTAAAAAGATGTATAGAATGTTATATTTGTAGGTTTTATATATATATATATATATTTATATATATGAGAATCTATTAAAAAATTGGTTAGATAGAAGAAATATAAAGTGATTGTCAAGTTGATGAGAAAAAGT
Source organism: Ceratonova shasta (assembly GCA_918559645.1). Lineage (NCBI taxonomy): Eukaryota > Metazoa > Cnidaria > Myxozoa > Bivalvulida > Ceratomyxidae > Ceratonova > Ceratonova shasta. Next base: position 41,397 of record CAKKLC010013781.1, read on the forward strand.
ATTTGACACAGATTTTATAAAAATCTAATAGATGAATATGATTTTCTATTGACTAAGGCCATTACAGTGTCATACTGATAAAAACTATATCAAGAGATGTATAATTTTGATATAAATTACAGCATCTATGAATGAAATATTTGATTTAAAAAACTATAAGTCCAGAATAATGTTTTTACTTAGAAATTTAATGGTTATCATAATAATCAAAATAACTGTTGGTTATAATTTTATATAAATTACAGCATCTATGAATGAAATATTTGATTTTAAAAACTGTAAGTCCAGAATAATGTTTTTACTTAGAAATTTAATGGTTATCATAATAATCAAAATAACTGTTGGTTATAATTTTATATAAATTACAGCATCTATGAATGAAATATTTGATTTTAAAAACTACAAGTCCAGAATAATGTTTTTACTTAGAAATTTAATGGTTAACATAATAATCAAAATAACTGTTGGTTATAATTTTATATAAATTACAGCATTTATGAATGAAATATTTTATTTTAAAAACTACAAGTCCAGAATAATGTTTTTACTTAGAATTTAATGGATACCATAATAATCAAAATAACTTTTGATTATAATTTTATATAAATTCGCATCTTTTACGATTTTTATGATAAAACGACACACTCTAGGATTATTTATATAAACTAATCAAATGCTGGAGTACCTAACATAAAAAACTCAATATTGATCTAATTTGTTCCTACATAAAAATTTAAAATACTTGGTATGATTATTTGAAAGACTTGTGCGATTATAGTAAATTTTATTTATTATAAGTCGGATAAACGGGATGGAAAAAGAGCCCAAAAATAATAGTATACGAGCGTAAACTTCTGTCAAAAAAGACACAATTGAATTGAAAATAACCGGAAGTTTTAGGAACAGGTTTCAAAAAATCATTTAAATCAGAATAAATTTCTTGCAGATACAAGACTCTTCCAAAATCATATTCTATTTACAAGGTGTACGCCTTTGAAGAATCTGGTATATAAAGTTACTATGGCTTCAAAAGATGGATTCTTTGGTTTGTTGTGAATCATATAAAACTTCAAAGAGTTTACGATTAGCAAATTGATTACAGATCCAAGTGAGCAATCTAGTTCATTAAATCAAAATGAATCCCCTAAAATTGTAGAAATCGACTATTTTCTTTTTTAATTGCAAATATAAATCTGGATGACTGATTAATGGGTGGTGGGTTATAGCTGAAGTTGAAAGAGGCACTAAAAAAAATATTTATTATTACATTCTAAAATAAAAATTTGGATACAATTGTATCTGTGATAACCAAAAATTTTCTTACTCTTAAAATAATTTATAAAGATACTTGGAGCACATATGCTAGAGCATATTCCAAAATTTACCTAAAACTTTCTACTTCTTAAAAGTATTGCTATATACATGCAAAGTATTGAAGTATTATGGTTTAGACTAAATCTATATTCTGCCAAAACACAAATTTATAACTCAACAGCAACATCATAAATTTCTAATTCGGTTTCATAGTAACAAAATAGAAAAAAATAATTGGTTAATATTTTTATAACCTTATTAAATAATAATCAACCAATTTTTTTAAATAGAAAATGCAATATAATTTGAATGGACTATTTAAAATATTATAACCTTATTCCAAACTGTCTAATATTTTCCTCTGGATTTGGTTCGACTTAAAATAGATAACTTAAAATGATTTTAACAGTATATAATTTAAGTATTTAATTTCAAAATTTTTATAAGGATTCATTTTTTCAATAGTTTCTAAGAGCATTAATGCGACTAAGTAATTTTCTTGATCTTGTTATTTAACCAGATGTATTACTGTTAAATGTGTTTAGGATTTATTGCATTATAGAACCAGCCGAATCCTTTAAGCTATAATAGTAAAAATTGGCTAAACTTTACTTTTGAGGAACTTTTCGTTATGTTCGGATTCATGGCGGGTGAAAAATTTTTACAAAATATTACAATTGAGAATATTGATGAATTGTTTAAATTTGAATATATTTATTTATTGAA
>CAKKLC010013806.1:6332-21036 GCA_918559645.1 Ceratonova shasta
AATTGTATTGCCATAGAACATGCCTTGAGTTTAATTTAAGTTGTAGAAAGTCGTCTACCCTAACTTCTCAAATCCTTTATCCATATTTTCAACTCATCTTCAAGCTTCGGCCAATGCGCTTTTTCGCCTCTTCTATCTCTTTTAGAACACCTCATGGATTTTAGCACCATCTCGTGTTTTCTCCACTATTGTACACTGCTTTTAGAGACACCAAATCTTTTTGCCGTCTCCCGATTGCTGCTTATCTTTGCACATTCAATTACATTAAGCTTTCTTGAAACCAAGTATGAATTTCTTCGTTTTTTCTTGTCTGTTGCGTCCATAAAAGGGTATATAAAAAATAATACTGCGCGTTATTTAATGAAAAAAGCTCTCGGAATATAGAAGAGGGTGCGCGTTTTATACAGAACTTTGGGGTACTTTGATTTTAAATTTTTTTATGTGAAGTACTAGGATGAAACTTAATTGATTGAATAAATAATAAAACATTTTAATGTTGACATTTTTGTTTATTAAACAATAATTTTTCAAAAATTTTCATTTTTATTACACTAATAATGATGAATTTTAATGCAAATTTAATAAACTTTGGATTATTAAGAAGATATTCCATAAATATTTTTAAAAATTTTATTTTAGAATTACAAAAGCAATTACTGTATCACAACATAATCTTAAAGAATTTGCAATTTATTTATGCTACAAAAAACTTGAAAATATGGATAAATTTAATTATATGATCAGGAAATAAACTTAAATTCATTATCTTTAAAAAATACCGTAATATCTTAATTAGATATTGAAGGATCTGATAACAGGTTGAATTTATAAGTATTTGATAAATTAAAATTGTGTAATATTTTCCAATCTGACAAATGCATCTCCTCAAGTAAAAATGTATAATTTACTTTAATAATTAACTGGTTTGATAAATATAACAATGACTAATCGGTTGAATAATTTTTTTTAAGACTAAAAAAATTATTCTTATTTGAAAAATTTATTAAGATTTTATCTATATTTTATTAAGAATTCATTCATTTTTAACTTGATTATATAAAATAAAATCAATAAAACATTTAAAGGTTGTATAAAAAGAGCAACACAATGGTGTAAAGATAGCAAAAGCAAATATATGAGAATCAATTTAAAACTTTTGTAACAATATTTTTTAAAATAAAAATAACAAATTTCTATATTGTAGTTTATAACTTATGAATTTCTTAAAACAAAATTAATTTATATGCAACAACTAATATAGTTGTTACAAATTGAAATTTTAGTATTCTTTTTAAGACTCTGGTTAAGATTAAATGTTTTTATTCATAGATTATGAAAACAAAACTAAAACATTGGAGTGACACACACACTTTTACATCAGCTTGAACAACACACATATTTCTACTCTAGCTTGAACACCACGCACATTTTCACTCCAGCTTAAACACCACGCACATTTTCACCCCAGCTTGAACAACTTGCACATTTTCACTCCAGCTTGAACAACACGCATATTTTTACTCCAGCTAGAATAACACGCACATTTTCACTCCAGCTTGAACAACAGTAAATTTTCACTCCAGCTTGAACAACTTGCCATTTTCACTCCAGCTTGAACAACTTGCACATTTTCACTCCAGCTTGAACAACACGCATATTTTCACTCCAGCTAGAATAACACGCACATTTTCACTCAAGCTTGAACACCACGCACATCTTCCCTCCAGCTTGAACAATACGCATATTTTTACTCCAGCTTAAACACCACGCACATTTTCACTCCAGCTTGAACACCACGCACATTTTCACTCCAGCTTGAACAACACGCATATTTTCACTCCAGCTAGAACAACTTGCACATTTTCACTCCAGCTTGAACAACACGCATATTTTCACTCCAGCTTGAACACCACGCACATTTTCACTCCAGCTTGAACAACAGGAAAATTTTCACCATAAGAAAATAAAATGTAATTAAATCAATAATCTCTTAAAAATCTCCACAGCAAACATTATTTTTAAGCATAAATTCAACTTAAAAATCAGGTATAGAACTTCCATGTATAGCTTTCATCTGTTTTTTTGGAAATTTTATTTTATTGCACGATGATTCAATTGTTTGCTTATTTGCGTATGATAGCTGATCAAAAAACTTTTGAGAATAATTAAACATAAAATTCTCGGCAAAAAATTACATAAATCGCCATATACTTTCTAACTATTCCTATAAATAATAGAAACTGGATTGCAAACTTTTTGAACTATTGAAATTAAAGTATCCTGAGATCGATCATTGACAACTTTTAAGTAAACCTTGGCTAGAGAATATATAGTATCTACAATATCAAATAGCTAAATTCCATTTTTAGGTTAAAGACCAACATGTTTTTTGGCTTGTGTATGAATAAACTTTCATAAATTTCACAGACTACACCGTTTCCTCCAAGTTGAACAGGATTATTAATAAAATAATTTCTGCAAAATGAAAAAACTTTGAAAACAATACGCTGCAAGGTATCATGAGAATCCTAAAACAACAGCAAGACAAATCTCATTTGTGTTTTATTGTGCCATTTCCACAATATTTTTGTCAAATCATTGAGTGGAATTTAAAAATCTTCAACAAAATTGTTTTCACGCATTAAAATGTATTTTGTGTATTTTAGATAGTCTTTGTTCATGCAACACCATCTGAATTTCTTATATATTTAACTTTTTTCAAAATAAAAGAACAGCTTGAGCATGGTTTTATGTTTGGAATCGTAACTTAAAGTTTCTAAAAAGACTAGGAATTTTAAATTTAAGACATTGCAAATAAAATTTCTTCTTGGATATGGTATCACTACACCCAAAAAATCTAATATTTTACATTTACATTTGATAAACCAAGAATTAAATTGATTTTCTTATTTACAATATATATCCTACAGAATTATGTTAATAATTCAATGAAATAGGTTAGAATGATGAAAAAGTTAACAAACATAAAGAATTTTAGTTATAATAATTACAAATCTGCGGGCCAAACTGAGCTTATTATACTAGATTTTAAATGAACCTAATCATCAAAAAAAAAGTTGTTTCCCTAAAGGTATATAATAAATTCCTGATCATTAATTTGAATTATTAAATGAATATAAAGATTTCTTGTTATAAAATACCTCACTTTATTCTTTTAATTGGTTTTAGAAATGTCCTAGGTAAAATTCAGCAAACTTAATCCTGTCCATCATTGTATTAAAAATCAATTAAATAGAGCCTTTTTGATCTTTATACCAAAAAAAATGTTTAAATTATTAGTATTTTACAAATGGGTTTAGGCCAGGGGTCCCAAATACGCGGCCCGCGACTTAAAAACATAGATTTGTAATTAAACCAAACTTATTTAACAATTAAAATCATAATTGACTTTAAAAATAAAACTTATCTTTTAAGTTATTTTTATTTATACATATGAGGTCTAGTACAATTTAATAATGGCTTTATGACGTCTTTCTTATGAATCTTATCGAAAACAGTTAATTTATTTTAAAAATTTTTAGTTTTCTATAAATAATAATTTGCATACTTAAAATTTCTTATACCCATCACAAAATGACCTTGTTATCTAGAAAAAGAAAACTCGTTTATGAAAAAAGGGTTTTCCAAGAGAAGTAGCAAAAATTAATATTTTACACAGAGATGAGAGATAAAATTCAGTGCCTTTTTTGCCAGCAGACATCGCAGTACCAAAGGAGTTCCACCTCAGCCGGCACTACGACACTATGCATCGTGAGAAATTCGATAAATATAATAAAAAAAATCCGAGATGAAAAAGTTAACGTGCTCAAAATAGGATTTGTTAAAAAACGAAACCTTTTTTTCGAATTTTTAAAAAATTTGCAGAAATTTCAGTAAAGACAAGTTTTGAGCTATGTCTGATGATAGCTAAATCATCGCGACCTTTCAAAAAAGGTCCATTCATAAAAGAATGTTTTTTGATGGCCAGTGAAATTTTAATTCCTGATAAAAAGAAACTATTCGAAAGCATAAGTCTGTCTGCTAATACAATTGCAAGCGGAATAACCGATTTAGCAGATAATGTGATAAAACAATTGATTGAAAATGCTGGATTTTTTGAAGCATTTTTGATCGCTCTTATTGATAGTACTGATTTAGTAGATACTACACAGTGCACAATTTTTATAAGAGGTGTGAACATTAAATTTAATGTACTAGAAGAATTTCCAGAATTGGTACCACGGAATAATACCACAACAAGACGTGATTTATTTAAAGGTTTCAAAGAGTGTCTTGAAAAAGTTAGATTTCCATAGTAATAAACTTGTATCAATGATCACGGATGGAGCACCAGCTATTTGTTTACAAAAAATCAGTGTTGTTGGATTGGTAAAAGCTAAATTACAAAACCTCAATATACCAAATAATGATTTTACTAGCATACATTGAATTGTGAACCAAGAAGCTCTGTGTAGCAAAAGTATTAAAATGATAGGTGTCATGGATGTGGTTGTGAAAACAATCAATTTTATGCGTTCACGAGGCTTAAATCGCTGACAGTTCACTTCTTTTCTAGCAAGTATAAAGAGCGAATATGGGGAAATTCTTTATCACTCCGAAGTTAGATGGCTGAGTCGTAAAAATGTGCTCAACCGTTTTTTTGCACTGAGAGAAGAGATTTATTCTTTCATTAAACTCAAATAGAATGAAGTTTCACAGCTTACTGATGTTAAGTTTATTTGCCATCTTGCCTTACTGACAGATTTAACTGGTCATTTGAATGCATAAAATTCAAAACTTCATGGCAAAAGACAAATTATTACACAGATATATGACAGTGTTAAATCATTCAAAGTAAAATTGTCATTATTTCAAAGACAACTTATTGTAGGCAACTTAGCCCATTTCTTAATTTTGAATACCTTAGGAAAGTCGAAAACTAATTCCTGAAAGAATATGCAGATATAATTTTAGATTTGCATAAACATTTTTTTTTGCGTTTTAACGATTTTAAAGCACTTGAAACACATACCAGCTTTTTGCAACACAATTAGCCGTTGAGATTGAAAATATAGCAGAAGAACTGCAGATTGAATTGGTAGATCTTCAATGTGATTCCATATACAAGCAAAAGTATTCAGATGTTGGAATTCTAGAATTTTGCTATTTTGTTACAAAAGAAAGGTTTACCATTTTACTTTCTGCTGCAAGGATGATAGAAATGTTTGCAAGTACTTATGTTTGGAAAATTATTTCTCTTGCATGAAAGGTTTTTAATCACTTATAAGATCTAGGCATACTGAAGAATATCTGAAAGCATCACTAAGACTGGTTTCATCACAGAACAAATAACCTAACATTGATGCCTTGGTTTATGCAAAACGATTCCAGGTAAATGAGCAAACATTTATTGATTTCACAGTAACATTAACTTTAGTATTTTAATGTAAGAAAGCGGCATAATGAATGATAAAACTAAAATAAAATGTGTTAATCCTTAACTTTAACAGTCTAGTGTTTTATAAAATTATAAATTTTCCTTTTAACATCTAGATTTATGTGTTTAAATTATTGTATAACATTTTTGGTACTTGTCGGTGTCTTCCCCCCCTACATTTTGAAAATTGTTTTGTTATATGAAATATAAAATATTTAACATATTAAAATAAAAGGGTTAAAAAAACAATAAAGTATACATTATTTTTTTTATCTAATCAATAGGATAAGATTTTTTTATCATTTCAATAAATGCCCTCAAATCATCTCCAAATATTTTTTTCCAGGAATATTCGGCCAAATGGTAAGCTAACGTGCTCCTATGGGTCCCATAACGTATTTTATTTCCGTTTTTTGCTTTCTGCCAACCACTTTCTACGTGATTTGTAGTAGCTCCAGTAATTGGATCCACAAAATTTTTCTTATGGTTGACTGTAAGATGGGTGTATCCATGATCCTATTAGCCATTGTAAACTACAGCTCCATTGGTCGTGATTATACTACCTTGTTTTAAATGGTCAAAAATGATTGGCCAGAGGGTTTCTCTTTAAGTATTTGGTACCATAAAAAAGAAGGCTGTTTTTGTTTGGACTTTATACCCAGAAAAAATCCATTGAGCTCTTACTTGCCTTCCACGGCTATACTTTCGACGTACGATTACAGTTTCGTCTATTTCAACCAAAATTCCAGGTCTTCCAATGATTATGGGTGCTTATTTAAATAAAGAACACAAAGTTCTCTACAATAACTTAACCAATCAACGATTGTTTCGTTGGTGGTAATCCCCGTATTCCTTATTATGTTCTTTAATGATGTTTCATTATTTACAAAGTAGTAAATAATAATTAAAACCTGGGAAATTCTTAAATGAGATCTCTCAAAAAAGGTACCCTTTCTAAAAGAAACTTCTTTTCTGCAATCCCGTTTGTTACATCGGAAGTAGTACCCCTTGTTTTTCAAACCATTGTTCAGTCTTAATATCATTGGTTTTGTACAACAAATAATGATTTCCTTTAACCAACCAATGTTTTGAGCAAATTGAATGGCATCTTCTTTTGTTTTGATTAAATTAAAAAATTGGAGGTCAGTGAAGTTTGAAGTATTCATAGCGTGTATCCAATTTATATTTTGTTCTTAGTTTAATGAAACATCATTTATATTCGATTTATAATTTAGCTTTATATTAATTTTATTAATTTTTTTTATATAAAAATGTGTATGGGGTGGAAACCGACAAGTGCCACATTTTTTAGTCATTCGGCCCTTATGGTTTATTTATGTCACTTACTGCCCTCATTATAGCTTGAGTTTGAGACATCTGGTTTAGGCAATTAATTATAGAAATTATTTTAATTGAATTTTTGTGATTTTTAAATAAGACACTTCTTTTTTAATCTAAGTTTCCATTATTTAAAAATCAATATTTGAAATAACTGACTTTTTATCATCCGAAAGATCACTATTTTTCAATTAATTAATGTAATTTGAACTTTTATAATTCCTTTAAATAAAGACATAGACAAATAAATGATGTATTTGCTAAATAGGCTATTTTAAGACTTTTTTTTGTAATTATACGGTTTTTATCATAAAATAAAATTTGGCTATGAAAGATGTAGATTTTTGGGTAAAAAAAGTATATTCTATTAATATTTATGAATCTAATTCAGGTATAGAATTTAGTTGAACAGAAAAAATTATTCAGTATAAAATATTTACCAAGTTACTAATCAGACAATTTTAAAATGATTTTTATTTATTCATATGAGTACAACATAGCAACATAGATTTGAAAATATTTTTATTTATTCATATAATTACAACATAGCAACATAGATTTAAAAATATTTTTAATTAGTTTTAGAATGAGAAACAACTACATTCAAAAAACTCTTCAGTCAATGTCTTTATATGCATATTTTAAATTTGCAATACTCAATTTTTTTATTCATTTTTTCAAGAGACGAAATCATACCTGATAATGATTTGGAAATGCATTTATTCATTTTTCTTTATTCTGAATTCAAATCTGTGAAATAAATTAGTGTTGATAAATTAAGAATTCAATAATTTGTAGATAAAAATATCCATCTTTGTTAATATCTGTGGATTTTTAAACATCTAACTTCCATTTATCCTCAAATATAACAATATGTATAACTTTTTACAATACAATTTTTAGTGTAGCTGCATTTTTTGTTAGTATGACTATTGAATAAAATATACTGAAATAGATATATTCTAAACACAATTCATATAGACGTAATAAACTTTTGCTGTAGGATTGTGATTAAATATATTTAAAAAGATGATCTTGATCAATCGACACAAGTATCGATTGTGTTTCATTATCTTGATTTGTCAAATAAAATATTATACAATTTTAGTCACCTTTAAGAAGACTGATTTATTTCTTAAAATCTAGTGTATAATAATTTTTTAGAGTAAGATGATAACACACTAAAGTATTTAAAATGGAAAAATCTTTCTAACCAATAATTAAAAATTTTTAAGTTTATTAATGTTTTACACTTTCCTTGGTTAGTTGTATCAGTTCCATTAATTATCAACTTAATATATGGTATATTACAGTTATAGTTTACATTCAAAAATAAGAAAATGAATTGTTTAATAAATTTGTCCTAATAGTTAACTTAATTTTTTTTAGGTGTTTCAAAATTAAGATGTATGTTTCTGAAAGAATTTTTTAATTGCAACAGGAAATGATGATGTCTTTAAAGAAAGAAATATTTGTGATGATAAGACTACAGAAAGCTTACAAATATTTTTTAGAATAGTTATTCATTCTATTAAGATTTATTATGTTTCACCTTTCATTCAAAAAACTAAGATGACTTTGTAATATTTATTCTTCTAGTCAGTATTTTTCAATTAAGTTTTAAAAACATTTTATAGCTTAATTGCAAAACAATTCATAAAATATAAAATAAAATGAATTTTGATAGAAAGCTTGTTAAAAACTATTTTAAATGGAATGATTATTGCATTCATTAATAGTTTTTAATCTAGAATATCTTATTATAACTTTATTAGCTGTTTTTGCTAACAAAATGAACAATATAGAGTAATTATAATGCTCTAAAGGTGATGTTTGATAATTATTATTGGTTATTTAGTAAATAAACGAAATAATTATCATCATAACTAATATAGTTCTTATAAAGATTATGGGAAATTTCAATGCATGTTTTGTATAACTTGGCGAGTCTTTTTTTACTAAAAAAGTGAGCATAAGAGGGTGGAACGTCTCGAGATTACATAAGATTCTGTAAAATTACAAATTAAAAAATCATAATTGCATGCAGTATATTTTTTTATGGTTATAAAGTAAACTTCTTTTTAATACCTTTGCTTTTAATGTAATTAGTTAAAAAAATACATATTTTACAGTACTTAGTTAAACATATTTTAATAATTTGTAATAAATGACGCTAGTAATATCACAATATACTAAAGAAGAGCTTTTTTTATAGTCAATAAAGGTTTAGAAATCGAATCATATATTTTTTCGTAGAAAATCATTTTTTTGGTTTAAATATTTTATAAGACGGACTTGGCGTTGTTTTTTACAATTTTTCTAAAGAATGATCTTGTTTAATACCGAAAGGAAATTCCTCAGCTTTCTTTTTTACAAGTGACTTTTAGATAAGGCTTTACAATTTTTCTAAAGAATGATCTTGTTTAATACCGAAAGGAAATTCCTCACCTTTCTTTTTTACAAGTGACTTTTACATAAGGTTTTACAATTTTTCTAAAGAATGATCTTGTTTAATACCGAAAGAAAATTCCTCACCTTTCTTTTTTGCAAGTGACTTTTAGATAAGGTTTTACAATTTTTCTTAAGAATGATATTGTTTAATACCGAAAGGAAATTCCTCACCTTTCTTTTTTGCAAGTGACTTTTACATAAGGTTTTACAATTTTTCATTTACCAGTCAGCTCTATAAATAACTAATAATTTACAAAATTTTTGATTTTTTTGCTAATTTTTAGAAGGTTTTAATTTTTTATAAACTTTTCTATCCATCTATTACTACTTATGAGTCTTTTTAACACTCTATATATTTCAAAAATCAGTGAGTGTGAATTCACCGAAGAAAAAAATTAATTAAATAAATAAATAAATAATTTATTCATTATTTTCTTCAAATTTGAAATTATAATCAAGCATTAAAATACTCAAATACGATAGTATATCAAAATATCTATAATTCATAACAAAAATTAGCAGTTTTTCTTCTTTTTGATAATTTTTATTTAATTAAATTTGCCATTTGTAGCTCTTTTTTAAATTAAATATATCCGCTTCTTCTTCCCACATAACATCTGTTATAAATTGAGCAATATTTGGACTTGCCACCAAAATTCATAAATTAAATGTTCTATTCCAACTCTCTTCATTGTTTGCAGTTTTTGGAATATTAGATAAAACCCTATCGTATACATTCCAATATTCAAAACAATAAGCAAGTCTTTTGTAATCTTCAAGCGTTTTACCAGCTATTCCAATATAATTCTTTCAAAATAGACTGTAAAATCCTCAAGTATAATCATTCCATATAAAACATAATTTTTTTAATAAACGCATATCCAATTAATACATCTTTTACTGATACAAAAGATAAGCACAATATCATTTTAATGACTTTCTTAAAATTCAAATCTGTTTGATATATATGAGATAAACCCATACCATTAATTCTTTCCCAAATCACTTGGTTCAAATGAAAGAGACAGCCATATTGTTTTGTCTGTTTAAATCCAATATTACATCCATTTATTAAGCCTTTTCTAAAATCTGTAATTACAACTTTTGGATGAATCAAAAAAAGAATTTTAAATTGATTTTAACTTTAGCATAAGATATTTCAGTTTTGTTGCTCATCAATATATATTTACAAAAATGTTTTACCAAATAAACATCCGTACAGCACTAAAACCTGATAAAATCCTTGTTCAGTTGATGTAAAAGTTCCGTCGATTACTAAAACATGAATATTATCAATAAATTTGAATTTATATTCGTTTGCAAAAATAATAATTCGTTCATTATCAGCATTTCCGCTATCATAACGTAAAAAAGATTCCCTTTGTAATCTTTTTTCAAAGCTTTTGGTATATACTGATCAATATCTGGAGTATAATTCATTAAATTGTTTCTGATTTTTTTAATTGAGTCTCAAATAGTAGATATTTCATACATAATATTTAATGTATTGTCATTTTGAATATTAGATATATGACTCATTATTATATCATTGGCACGTTCACTATTTGATAATGATCTGTTTTTGATTGATTGTGTTGTTCTTACTTTTTCTATTTTTTTTTGTAGTTATTGATGAACATGTTTAAAAACTTTTGTTAAAACGTTTTTCTTGTTGAAAAAAGATTGCACCAATGCACGTTCTATTCTGACATCTCCATCTAGTAATGTCATTTGAGTATAATGTTTTGTGTAAAATTTGTGATCATATACTAAAAGGTCTTTTCCCCTTGAGTTTTTAAAATTTCCAGTATTTGCATTTAAGGTTATTTAAAAAGTTCGGCGAGTTCACGGCATTCCGGTTTTATGATTAAGGTAACTTTTTTATCCATCTATTACTACTTATGAGTTTTTTGAACACTCTATAGATTTCAAAAATAGATAGAATTTTTTATTATGATTAAAATTACTTGCAAAAAAGAATAGCATTTATACCACAAATGATTACCCATAAATATTTGATTTTGGAATTTTCTCTATAATGTATATAAAAACTTGAGTGATTTTTAAACTCAATTAACAAAACTTCAAAATAATAATAAATTTTAAATTTAAATGGATAATTGCTAGCAGAATATTAATTTAGAAATCTTAAGAATAATATATATAATCACATATCATTTTATTCAATAAATGAGATCATGATACTCATTTGATAATGGTAATCAAAACTTAATCAAATTTATTTTTTCTTCCAAAAATATCTTTACTGATTTAAAATATTTATCAGTAAATCTCAGAAACCATTATTTTAATATTAGTTGGAGATAATTATATATTTAAGTTTACTTTGAAACATTACTTCTCACACAGTTAAAAACTAGTTTTTTCAAAATATTAAAATTTGATCAAAAATAAATTTTATTATTTTTTTAAATTTCCATTTTCATAGTAGTTCAAACCATGTTAATGACTGTGAAAACTAGTACTACAAAAGGTTTCATGTTTTAAAAATCTGTAAATCATATTTTAAGATATTAATAGATTGTTTTGTTGCCTTGAAAGTACCGTTAGTTTCAGTTGAAAAAATAATTGATAACTCAATGAGATTTAAATATTATAATTTTGACTTTAATCCATTATATATAGCTACAGTCCATATAAAATCTTAGTTTAGAAATTATATTTATTTTCAGATTTTTATTATGCCGATTTCCCGATCCATTTATTCACAGAATTTATATAATTAATAAACCTTACAAAGAAAATACTAGTTAGTAAAATAGTTTAATGGAATGGATTTTCATAAATACAATTATTACTCAAAGAGAATAAATATTTAAATCATCATTATTTATATTGAAAAATATTTAAAATTATCATCCTATTTAATAAACTTTATACATAAAGAATGAAATTTATTTATAATGAAAAAATACATGATTATTACATTTGTTACATATTAGTAGTTATAAGAAGAATTCATATTATTACTTAAAAATTATTCATTAAAAAAAATACATGATTATTACATTTGTTACATATTAGTAGTTATAAGAAGAATTTCATATTATTACTTAAAAATTATACATTAAAAAAAAATGATTATTACATTTGTTACATATTAGTAGTTATAAGAAGAATTTCATATTATTACTTAAAAATTATTCATTAAAAAAATACATGATTATTACATTTTTTACATATTAGTAGTTATAAGAAGAATTTCATATTATTACTTAAAAATTATACATTAAAAAAAATAAATGATTATTACATTTGTTACATATTAGTAGTTATAAGAAGAATTTCATATTATTACTTAAAAATTATTCATTTAAAAAATATTTAGACGATGTTATAAATAAACTAAATTATGAAATATTACACAATATTAAAATAACATGGTTTGGCAAATTTTTAGAATTTAATTTTAAAAATTAAGATGTAAATATTTATAAAGTTTTGAATTCATCTTGTATATTATTAATAAAATAATTAAAAAAAATATTATATCATAAAAATATCCAGCAATAAATCTTATACACTGATTAATTAAATTTATGAGTATATAAATCAAATGATTTTTATATAAAATACAAATATTAGATAATTAATTATAATAATAATAAAAAATGGTTTAAATAAATATATATTTTATAATTATTTGAAATATTTTCTTTATTAGAAATAACTTAAATATTCAACAAAATAATAAAATGTTAATCAATTAAATTCAAACCAGAGTATATGTATAATTTTTTTTTAATGTTTACTAATTATTATTTTATAATGAATAGAAATAACATGATTGTTAAATACAAAATATACAAATTTTTTAATTTATAAATTCATATTTTGCATTTTATCACTTTAAAATAATTATGAAATATAATAACGTTGAAAAAATTGATAACACCACTATTAAATTTAAAAATTCATAAATTCAAATACCTGTAATGAACTAATTATATTCTAAAATATTAATAATTACTAATAAATTAATATAATATTTAATAAAAATAATTAAATTATTGTTAAATATTTAAATTAATATTTATTAAAGGACTGACATGATTTTTAATAATATAAGTATAAACATATTAAATTAATTTATAATAAAATTAAATTAAAATTATTATTAATTTAATTATATTTTCAAACTTTTTTATTTTTTATATTTAGTTTAATAATTATTTGAGAATAACCCATATAATAAATAATTTATATATAAAAAATTATTAATTATAAAATTATATTTTAATAGCTCATTATATTTAATACAATATTTTTAAGTTTTTAAGAAATCTAATTATAAAAATATAAATTTAATATTCTTAAATAAATAATATGATAAAACTCATTTAAAGAAATTATTAATTATTAAATTTTATTTAAATAAATCATTATTATATTTAATAAAATATTAATTTAGTATTCTTAATTAATTAAATATAGAAATAATTAATTAAAAAATTGTATTTTAATGCCTCATAATTATATTTAATGAAATATTTTTAATTTTTAAGAAAAATAATTATAAAAATATTAATTTAATATTCTTAAATAATTAAATATTATTTTAAAAATTAAATATAGAAATTATTAATTATAAAAATGTATTTTAATAACTCATTATGTTTAATAAAGTTATTTTTAAATTTTAATGAATATACCTATAACTAATATTAAACTAATTCTTAAATAAATAATATGATGAAATTTATTAAAAAAAATTATTAATTATTAAATTGTATTTAATAACTCATTATGAGTAATAAAGTTATTTTTAAAATTTAATGAATATACCTATAACTAATATTAAACTAATTCTTAAATAAATATAGGGTTTTCCGATCTTTCTCTTTACTTTACCGATCAATCTCGTCATTATTTAATTAATTATATTATTTAATAAAATTAAAAAAAAATATCTTCAATCTTTCTACTCGGTTTATCAATCAATCTCGCTACTTTATTAAATTTAATATTTTATTTAAAATATATTTTTTATACATGCAATCAATTTCGTCACTTTACCGATCAATCTCGGCGGTTGAAATTAAAAAAAAATAAAAGTTAATACCTTAAAAAATGCAAAAAGATGACCAAACTCCTTTCAACCTTGAACAAGAACTTGTGAATACTTCAGACCTGATGGAAAACCATGAAGACATATTTGTTAGGCGTATAGTACGAACCACTTTACCCGAATTTCAAAGGGAGCAAATGGTCAGACTTTTCCTAAGGGGGACTAGCATAAATTCGATTGCGAACCAGCTTAATCTCCCCAGGACCACAGTTTCAACTATTTTAAACAAATTTAGATCTTCCGGCTCTATCGTGCCAAGAAGGCGTGGAGGCGATCATAGAACATTGCTAACGCCTTAACAAAAACAAACAGTAATTTCTTGGATTGACGCTGATGCAATTTTGACTCTGGCCCAGCTAAAAGGAAAAATATTTGAAATGTTTAATTTA
>CAKKLC010013816.1:8261-21611 GCA_918559645.1 Ceratonova shasta
TCTTGAAGCCAAACTGTAAATTTTTGAGCGTATTAATGTGGTCATTCTGACTGAATGCATCCTTAAAAAGCGAGATAAATACCGACGCGGCATGCTACATTTATGTTTATGCAACTTTTTTAAAGTCTCGCGGGCCGGATAAAAGTCTCTGCCGGGCCGTAGTTTGGACACCTTTGGTATAGAGCATATTGATTATAAATTGTTGATAGATAGGGATACGTCTAGGAGTTGGGGTTCGTAAGTTCGAGAATTAATTTTCGATTACGTGTCAAAAAATAGAGAAATAATCGAAGGAATAAATATTGATGATTCCACAAAAGTTGTTGAAATTGACAAAAAAATTATTTTTCAAGGAGTTAATATAATAGAGAAAGGTTCCTGAAGAGGAATGGTTTGTTGCTGGCCTTGAAAGATGATCAGGTACGTTATATTGGATCTAGTGCAAACCAGAAATACTAATATAATAATTTCAATAATTATATTACATGTTTTATCAGGAAGTCTAATAATAATATATGAATGGATGGCATAGGTAGCGGTATTACGTAATTTTTCAAATTTATCTCAGAAGAAAATCAATCATTAAGTGCATTTTGCAGACCCAATTCCGACCAAAAATTCATACACAAAACATTGTGTATGGTTTTGGTCAAGCTCAAATTATTATTTAGCGAAAATAAAAGGAAGCAACAGCGAATTTAAAACCGAGTTCTTAATACAATTTATATGGTAATATTCTATTGAAAAACGCAAAGAATCAATGTTTTCATGATTATGTAATTGTTAAATGAATAAATTTTTCATCGAATTTATTGGGTTTTTGATTAATTCTTGTTAAAAACATTCTTAATTATTTTATTAATTTAACTAAATTTATAGTAGTTTACAATTTTTATTTTTTGCAAAAACACGTTATTTTCAGCATTAACTTTCAAAATTTTTTATAAATTATTGCTAATTCATATTTAATGATTTTTAAAATTAAAGTATATACTACATTATCAGTCAAAACAGTTTTAAGTTATTTTGAAGATATGACAAATTATTTTCTACCTAATTCATTATTAATTTGTTATCTAATGATTTAATTAGAATTTCTCTATGTAGAAATAGAACTTCCATACTAGAAATGATTAGTTTGCATCTATAAATACTCCAAGTATCCATGAAAAAATAATCAGTCTTGATTTATTGAATATTTAATGAAAAGATCTATATTTTTGAAGAAAATTGTTTCTTTTATAAAAATTGATGGTTATCAAATTATGATTGAAAGATAGAATTTTTATAATTGAAATAAGAGTTCAATGCCTTTTATACCAGATATGAAAATTTGTTAATTGTAATTTCTTACACTTCAAAAATTATAGATTTTATGTAATAATCGATTATTGTCATTAATAAATATTTGCTTCTGTATCAAAAAAAAATTACTTGAAACCTTTTTATAAAATAGTTTGAATAGAAATATGGTATTTTATGTTTTATGATGAAAATTGATCTAAAGCACTTGAAATATAATTGTAAGAAATCTATATTAATTTGGTTAAGGTAAATATTGGAACTTACGATGCTTGCTTTTATCATGTATTATTTACATTAAAATTATTTCAAAACTTTGATCCTAAGAAAATGATAAAAGTACAAAGATAAACATCCACAATCTATCTCCTCATGAAGAATAATAATTTTTTGAATATGCAATTTGTACTAACTGAAGTTTTTTTATCTTGCTACTAGAATTTTTTTAAAAACCCAAAAAAAAATTAATTGGAGATAAAAAAAATCACAAAGAAATACCAAAAAACCTACAATTTATCAAAAAAACTTGAAATTATTGATAAAAAATAACAAAATCTGTTAATTACACAAAATTAAATAAATAATAGATTTTGGCACTTTTACACTTCGCCCCCGTTATTATAATTCAATTCTAATATATAAATGATATCTTGTTTGTTATTTAATTGAATCATAATATAAATTATAATCAGAATTTAAAAAATTGATTTATTTAAATTCTTTAAACTACAAATGCTTTTTTAAACTTTTGAAAACAGAAAATGATGCCATTTTGTTTGGTCAAGAAATCGGATTTATTCCGTCTGAAAAATATGTGAATGTTGATCAAATAAGGTTTTTATAGCAAAATTTGATTCTCGAAAAAAAGGGTTTTATTTTTAGATGTTCTCGAAACAATTACAGGAAGAATGTTTCTATTAGAAAAAACTTTTTTTTTGAGGGGAAGTTATTTATCAATTTGCAGATTTTGACTTATTTATTTTTGTATCCATGGAAACCTAAAACAAAAAGAATGACAGTTTCAATTATGAGTATTTTCACTTTTACAATTGTTTTTTGGAAAATCAAATGTTGAGATATTTTTTCAAATTATTTCATAATGCATCCAATATTACTTTGTGGCACAGATTGTGTCGTTGAAATTGCAAGTACTTCTAGTGCGTATGAAGTAGCAACCGAAACGGGTTTTGTAACTATTGTTGATGATCGAACAAGAAATACTCTCTATGGATTTATTCATCGCCATGTTCAGGCAGGAACGACAATCGTGAGTGATATGTGGGCATCTTATGCAACATTAAATGATAAGAATTAGTCATCTAACAGTAAACTATAAGTTGCATTTTGTTGATCCAGATACATTTGCTACAACTAACCATTTTGAAAATACGTTCCAATATAAAACAAAAATAAAGAAAGAAAGAAAGATAGAAAGAAATATAGAAAGAAATATAGAAAGATAGAAAGAAATATAGAAAGATAGATAGATAGAAAGAAAGACAGAAAGAAAGAAAGAAAGAAAGAAAGAAAGATAGATAGATAGATAGATAGATAGATAGATAGATAGATATATAGAAAGATAGATAGATATATAGAAAGATAGATAGATAAAAAGATAGATAGAAAGAAAGATAGATAGATAGATGGAAAGAAAGATAGATAGATAGATAGATGGATAGATAGAAAGATAGAAAGATATATAGATACATAGATACATAGATGGAAAGAAAGAAAGATATGGTATCTTGAGAACAAATTTAGCAAGTTATATATGTGAGTTTATGTGGCGGAAACGTTTTGGAAATTCTCTTAATAATATTGTTCTCGGATATGATTAATAAAATCATTATTTTAAATTCTAACTTAATAATTGTTCAAATTAAACTATCATTTATGTTATTGTAATTTTTTCGGTAATTAATTAGGTGTGGGAAAGTGTATTAGTACCAAAATTTTTCCTTTTAGTAAAAAACAAAACGAATTTTTAAAAATGAAAAGAGAAAAAGATAAACTTTGGAAATAGAGGATATAAAAATAAACTTAACTAGTACAAACAAAAAGAAAATGTATTCTATCTAGCTTGAGATTTTCAACAATTAACGAAGAAAGAATCATATAACTGATTTAATATAAGAAAAAGTAATGATAATTGCAAAACAACGTCAAAGGGTCTAATATTTGTATTAGAAATCTAAAAACAAATGATTAAGAATACGTATAAAATTATTTATGTAAAAAAGCAACTTGTTTATCAATATGATCTTTAATAAACTTGGCCAAATTTTGAACAAGTATTTGAATATTATTTTCAGCTGATATTTTTAAATGTGATAAAAATTCGTTATTTTTAAATTTCCTTCAAAAATTCATAACAAATATCTTAAGACGAAATTGCTTCATGCGAATGTTACAATAATGTTTTCTATAAGTATGGACGATCCAAAAATTGTTCAATTACTTATTGGAAGGTTTAAAAATCTTCATGGATTTAAAAATATCAATTTAAATAATAAGAATTACGAAAAAGCTTGGATGACTTGTACAATTTTTTTATCTTATAAAATGATTGAATATATAATTCAAAAAGTACCAGAAAAATTCTCTATTCATGATAAAGATATGGTTTTTCAAAAATCAAATCATATTTTTGCCACCATTAACAACTTCAAATATAAAATTTTTAGAATAGGACATCATTTTTACATATAAATCTAATTTCCATAGATTTTTTATGCTTAATATTTCTCTTAAAGAAGAAATAGTGCAATATTATGTTTCTTTTACAATAGAAACTAAACTTGTAAAATAAATCTAAATAATGTTGAAAGAAAGACTACAGTAATAACTGAAACAAGAAATTGTTTTACTAAAGCTTTAAAAACTGAAAAAAACAATTAAAACACTAAAAGATAAAAATTTAATTAACAATCCAGAAGAAATTTTCTATTCTTAATTTGAAATTGATCTGATATAAGACATTTATGAAAAAATGATTATAATGAAGAAATATCAGATCATTTAAAAAAAATATATTATATAATAAGTATAACAAGATGATATTTAAATTTACTAAAATATGATTGAAAATTGTTGTTTGAACTTGAAAATGGTGAAATTCATAAATTAAGAAAAAGAGAGGCCTTCTAATTACAGATTTTTTATAGAAATGTATTATTTAATGGTAGTCTTTTGTTTTACAATCACAAATTTAGGTATAAACAATAAATTTTATACAATACTTGTTTCTTATAAAACTTATTATTAGAATTAAAATCTTTTTCATATTTTCAATAATTTATTCTAATGCATCTATGTTTACTTCAATAATCTTAAAGTAAAAATTTTTTACAAGATTTTTGTTTACTAATTAAAATAATTTATTTAAAAGAAAATAGGATTTAAAAAAAAAATTGCCATTCGTTGAATTGAACTTTGACTAAGGTCCAAAAATTTTTTATTTTAAAATTTTAAAACAAATAAATGTCTTGATGATTTTGAAAATATAAGAAAAAGGAATCGTTTTTGTGTAAAATTATAATTATTAAAGTTTTATTATAAAAATTAATATTTTTTGAGATAAAATTATATTTTTGGACCTTAAAAAGGAAATCCAAATTAGATTTTAAATTTTATGAAGAAATATAATATGTTCACCTATAATAAAAGTTTCACGAAATAAATAGACGAAATTAAATATTCCTTCCACTGGCGAAGAAAATAATTGTATTTTTTTGAATTAAAAGTAGAAAAATTCAATCGAAAAAGATTTAAGCTAAAAGTTTTAAAATCTACTATATCCAATAATAACTTTTTATATGAATAATTTTATTGAATATATTAAGAATAAAAATTTGGTAACACTATTGATACATGTAAATGACATTTCTCAGTTCTCCATACTAAAAATAAATATATTAAATGTATACTTTTAAGCTATAATGATAAAAAAATAGAATTCGATTAGATCTCAGTCATTTTCCCATGATTTAAATGAATATTATAGAACATTACATCAATATTGTTTTTTTAACTTATAACTTTTTATGGAAAGTATTATATTGTGAATGGATTTAAGGTTGGTAGATATAGTATAGCTTCTAAAACAGATGGGTAAATATTTAGATTTAAACAAACATATCAAAGACAAAGGTAACAAAAATGTTAAAATGGAATTTAGCTTAAAAATGTCTATTTCTCGTCAAATAAGTTATATATTATTCAGGAACAAGTTCAGAAAGCATAAAAAGTGATCTTTATTATTAATATATATGTAAAAACTTTATGATAGTTGATTTTAAGTTTAAAATTTTATCTTGAAAACCATATATATTAAAAATTGTTGTAACCCTTAAAATAGTGTTAAAAAAGTAAAAATTAATTTTAACTGGATGAATGCAAATATAAAATAAAAATTAATAAGGATTTTATGAAAATAACTTAAATAGTGTTTAGTAAAAATAATTTAGAAAAATTTCATGAGTAAAAAGAGATTCATTTATTATAGGAAAATGGTTTTTACCTATTTTTTGTAGAGGAAATCTAAACTTGATGAAATAGATGCAATACTTTAATGATGATATATTTAATTTTTAACATATATTCCTGACATTAAATTCAATATATTACTTAATTACATATTTTTATTATGTTGATGTTTTTGCAATCATTTCTATGATTTCTTCTTAGAAAAACTAGTTTTTAAATTTATCTGCTTTTTGATACATGCAAAAATTTGAACAATTTCTTGACATATGAATTATATTTTTAGCTAAAATCAGAAATATTTCACTATGCAAAATGTAATTGACAGCAAAAATTAAAAATTACAAAAAGGATTTTTTTAAATATAGTTTATAATACATACATTATTTAAAAAATGTAATGATAATATTTTAATACTAAAATTTAAAAATGTTAGGAATTAATTTATGAATTTGATGTATTTAAGATTTATTTACATATAAAAATATTATTTTTTGAATATTCTTAATAATAGTTAATTTAAGCATTTAAAAAATATATTTAGAGACATGTTATAAACGTTGATGTAATAGAATTTTAGTAAAAGATGGTCAAATTGAACATCTTTTAAATTAATTTACACTTTAGATAATTTTTTTCTTTATTTATACCGGTAATTTTAATTCATATTTGAGAATTAAAAAGGTATGCTTATTATTGATTTTATATATTTATTTATCATGCTTGTATAAGGATTAGGAACTAAGAAAAATCTGGATGTGAATTAAAAGAATAATTCTTAAATAAATATAAAAATCTGGATGTGAATTAAAACAGTAATTCTTAAATAAATATAAAAATCTGCGAATTTATTTGTAACTGCTCATATAAAACATTAATATATTCAGAATTGATCTGATTGTTCATTAGATTATTATTTCTCTTAAGAACATTTTTAATTTTAAGAAAAATAATATTATATAAAAACGTATAAAATGACTTCAAATTTAAAAAATGTCATCATAATTAAATTTTGTCTAAACCTAGTTAAGACTTTCTATATTTTTACTGCAAGAATATAAGATTTTAAAAAATATATATAATTGATATAAATATTTTAAATTCTTAAAAAAAATGTTACAAGTCACTAAACTATATTAAAAAATTATTTTTTG
This sequence comes from Ceratonova shasta, assembly GCA_918559645.1. Taxonomy (NCBI): domain Eukaryota; kingdom Metazoa; phylum Cnidaria; class Myxozoa; order Bivalvulida; family Ceratomyxidae; genus Ceratonova; species Ceratonova shasta. Next base: position 15,200 of record CAKKLC010013816.1, read on the forward strand.
AATAAATAAAAATATTAGATTTATTTAAAATATTTAGAAAAAATTTTACAAGTCACTAAACTATATTATAAAATTATTATTTGAATAAATAAAAATATTAAATTTATTTTAAATATTTAGTAAAAATGTTACAAGTCACTCAACTATATTATAAAATTATTTTTTGAATAAATTAAAATATTAAATTTATTATAAATATTTTGAAAAAATGTTACAAGTCACTCAACTATATTATAAAATTATTTTTTGAATAAATAAAAATATTAAATTTATTTTAAATATTTAGTAAAGAACTTTGTTACTTTAAAAGAAAATAAACTATTTTATTCAAATAATTTGTGAGTATAATTTAAATATAAGTTAATACTTTATTCTATAAAATATAAGATTCTTAAAAAAAAAATTTTTAGTTTTAAATAAAAATAACTTTTAACAAATAAAATCCATTTTATTTAAAATCCATCAATTTTTATTGTTAGCTTCCTAATTTATTTTAACTATTAATTTGAATGAAGTTAGTAAATTTATTTGGAAACTAATATAAATTTTAGTTTATTCAAGTTTTATAAAAAGTTGATTATGCTTGAAATGAATATATATTGTATTGATCGACGCTCTTGAGAAAAGTTTTAATTAAAATTAATGTAAATATATCCCATTTTTATAAAAAGTTAAACTTGATACTTGTTTTCAACATTAAACTGGTAATAGATATATAGTTTTTTTTTAATTTTTAAAAGGTTATAAACAATTTGAACTTAATAATTTCATTTTATGGTGGTATGAGCCAAATGGTAGCAAACTGAAATGGTCGCCTAAATTTTTAATATAAAATGTGAAGCAAGGGGCTGAAAGAAACTTTATTTTTTTAAAGTTAATATTCAATATATCCAAAACAAAAAATAGCTTATATACTACCCAAATGAACATTACTCTCCAAATAATACAACATTACTATGTTAGGAAAATCGTTACATTACAACGTATCACACCCCAAAGTATTAGATTTGACCTAAAGGAACTTTAAACTCCTAATATAAGTTAGTCCAAATTTTTCTCTACAATTTCGTTTATCGGAATCCTCCTGCATATTAAATGGCTAGATGCATCTAATGGAGCTATATATGTTCGTTAATCCATCCAATAATTGAATAGCATATCTTAACATGACCTAACACTGGTACGTGAGAATAGTACATCATCCCCTCTGGCAACAATTTCCACTGTCAGCGAAGCAATCTTGATTTCCTCGTGTATAAAATACACCTAAAAGTAATATGACAATTGTCCCTTTGGCCTCTTGTGTTTAATCTGTTATAGTAGCCTTCAAAATCATTATTAATGCGAGCCTCTTGCATAAAAACTGAACAATTCCGAGGGGAAATACACCATTTTATATCCAAATCCCATTATATAGTTAAACAGTTAAACTATTTGGGTGGAACTTCTCCCGCTAACCGTATAATTTTGTTAAAAATGGTAGGGATGTGTTCATGAGGTAGAACGGGCATAGCTATCAATCTTCTGCAAATTTTCTTCGTTTCTGCGTCAGCATCATAGGACTGATGTAATCTAAGCCTGTATATATTCCTGTATAAAGCTTGGGTAAAGTGAAACACGAAACTATATAAGTTCACCTGTAGCAACATCAAACGTATATACTGCCACAACGCCTCTTCAAAGTGCTAATTTACATGCGACGCGTTTAGCTGCTCCGGTATTAAATGCACTAAGTTCTGAAGAACAGTAGTGTATTCCCGGGATCGACGTCTGGGCATGAGAACAAACACCAGAAACTTGCTTTTAAGTCTCTCTTTGTTTTACAAAAGCATGTATGCTCAAAAGTTGATGAAACGGTAGTTTAACTAGATAAAAGGTAAAATCGAGCCGCTTGAAGTATTCTCAGCATTTTGCGTGTTACCAATATAATATGTCTTGCTACTTTAACTTGCACATTCTCTACTAAAAAGTCTTCGATTATATGTTCCATTAGATGTAGAAATACATAGTAATTGGATTTTTTCAGGTGTTGCTACTGTCTTTTTCTGTTGACTTAGTGAACTAAATTTAGTTTGGAAGGAAGAGCTAGTAGCATCGGTATTTCCTTAGCTATTACAATTTTAAAGCAAAATTGCTCTAAAATTACATACCCAGATTCAAATACTTTAATTGCGTTAACTTTTTTTGCCTCACGTCTACATTAAGCAACTTTTATCAACCCTGGCTGTGCACCACACGTGTGTTGCTGACCTTCTAGTTGGTAGAAACCATCAATTAGTTAGAATGTTTTTTCTCACGACATTAGAGTTCAGTTTTCCGCCTACTAGTGCATTTCTAAGTGTTTTTTAGATCACGAGACTTGTCAACCTTCAAAGTGTGGGAGTAAAAATTACTGTCAACTAACAAGTATGTACTCTTTTCACTAGCCAGGAAAATAATTATATATGTGGCAAGTGCTTTCACTTTAGCCAATACAACTGATTCAGGATCGGTGGCTTTGACATCAGGGTAGTCTAATAAACAAGGAACGATTAATGGCCCAAGGTCGGCAGCAAATGTACACACGAAATTCTGTAGGCTGTGGTTACCTACGGCATTCACAATAGGGTTCACAACTGAAATACGCTATAAATGATTTACAATCGGGTTCGCAGGCAAAGGTGCTGGAGCTGGTTGTATGGGAATAACTAGGATATGTTTAAGGTGAAGTAAATTCCGACGTGGTTTAGCCATATGCCGATTGAGTGGTATGGGCATTACAGGATTATCGGCTAATCAAAGCGGATGTAAACAATGGATCAGATGCTGTACCCATTACAGGGTCTTGTTTGCAGTCATCGATTGATCATAACTAAACCAGATATTAGTGGATCGGGTAATGTACGATTAAATTGAACCCTTTGTCATTTTACAGGCTGTAATTGTAATTCAGTGTTGTCAGGACGTTCAGATAGGACTTTACTATCAATACTTGCCGAGTTTAAACTATTTGATGTTAGAATGTGGGCTTGTTTAACAGGTAACACAGTGCAGTAGATCAGCAACCAAGAATTTTCTGTATAACCTATAAAAAATAAGCAATATTATAATTTCTGTATATCAATATTTATAATATCAAACAAATACATTAAAACGTCCTTTTACCTTTTACAGGAGCTTGATACTGCACTTGAGATATCCAAGTTTTTCATGTGACGTGCTTCTTTTTCCCACAACTATCGCACGTAAGCATTTCTTGACCCGCGCGTAAGTCATTTCAGCTAATGCAGATTGCTTGATCCATGTTTTTCAGTCAACAAAAATTTTGAAATACGAATCGAATGGAAATTGAAAATGCATGCAAACTCACTATCCGGCAAATCAGTTCTGAACAATACATTAGCAAAGTTTTAATTTATATGTTATTGTAAATTAAAGATAACACCAAAACTGATTTTTTTTTAATTCATCGACCCAAAAGGTGAATGATAAAAGGCAACGGTAGAGATCAAAGGATTCAGGGGGTGAGGGTGACTTATTAAGTAAGGTAAAAATAAACATGCCACTTTATATTTTTTGACTTCGTTGACCTGAAAAGATCAAAGGCCAAGATATAGATTAAAGGAATCGGGTGGGGACTTATGCAGTAAGGGAAAAAACTACAAAAAGCACTTTAATTTTTACACTGTTCACGGGAAAAATCAAAGGCTGAACGCTTGAACTACTCTCTAAACAGAACTTTAGGAAATCATCTCTGTTAACGGCTACCTGATGAGATACACCATAAATTCATCAGCACTGATTAAAAAGTTCCTGGCATTTAAATATATTATGAAATCAAGATAAAATGAACTGGATTTTATTTTTTAAATTGTAAAACCATCATTCAGTATATATGTTTATAAAATATTACAGTTATACGTGCCAAGGTTCACATGGGCAGTATTAAATGTGCCCGTAAGTCAAATAGTACGCATGGGGTAAACGGTAAACCAAAAGAACGGTGACGAGCTTCATTGCAAACGATCAGGATCGCCACTTGCCAAAGGTTCTAGGAAAAGAAACGATATTATTATGGATATATAGAATTTAATATTAACTGTAAGAATAAAGTTTTTATTTTGAGAGTAATGTTCGTTTAGTTAGTATATAAGATGTTGTATGTTGTGGATACAATGAATATTAACTTTTAAAATAAAGTTTTCACTATAAATTAATTTTAATAATTACTATAAAAATACAATTTCTTTCAGACCGCGGCTTCACATTTCATAATAAACACTTTTGACAACCATTTTAATCCACGGTCATTTTGCGATGTATTCCTTTTTATTCCATATTTTTTTACTAAGATATTAGGGTTCTTATTAATTTAAGAATCATACATTACTCATTATACTATATAATGATGATAAAAATTGTTATAAATAGATAATTTATATTCATAGTAAATTTTTTTATTAATTTAAATGCATTTAATAAATATAAGCATCGTTATTTATAGTTAAAAACTATCTTCATGCACCAATTATGATGATAATGCTCAAATTGTATGTTTTTATATAAGTAATATGAAATTTCCTCCAGAGATTATCTTCATGTGATTCAACCCAATCATGTTCATTCAAAATATTATATTTGAAAATAAAATTTTATAAAAATTGATGGAAAATATGTTCTCAAATAGTTCAACAAAACACAAGACAAATATTTTTTTCAACTAAAAATTAAATTAAAAAATCTTCTTTAAAAGGCAAATGTAGATAAGATAATTTGAGTTGTTTTTATAATTATTATTTTCTTAAAAAAAATGATTGATAAGATCCTTGTGAAAGTTTCTTTCAGCAAAATATTTATCATATAGCTAGCAAATATATATACATATATATAAATTTAAAATATCAAAAAATTAATATAAATAATAAATATGATCTCCAAAGTCTAAATTTCTGAACTAATTTTTTATAATATCAAATTTCCAGAAGATGAAAACGTTCAAAATATTTATGCGATTTTCTAGCATACAAGATATAATAGTTTTAAAAAATTACGTGAGTGAATGCAAAAGTACTAAAAAAGTATGATGGATGTTTTCTCTTATTTAATAACTTGAATATCATTATTTAAGAAAAATAATCAATTTTATTACAAAATAGTTGAAAAATATGAATGGAACAACATTTCTTTAAAGTTTGATGATATTTAATTAGTATTGACACACATTGCTAAAGTCTGACTTAAAATGTTATTTGAACAGTTTATAAAGGGAATCGAACAAAATTACCTAAAATTGTGATGATGGTTAATTAGTATTGAGAAAAGTTACTAAAGTATGACTAAAAATGTGGTTTGAAGAGTTTATAACGACAATTAAACAAAATTACCCTAAATTGTGATGATGGTTAATTAGTATTGAGAAAAGTTACTAAAGTATGACTAAAAATGTGGTTTGAAGAGTTTATAACGACAATTAAACAAAATTACCCTAAATTGTGATGTTAGTTAATTAGTTATGACACAAATTACTAAAATCTTTATATAATGTGGGTTGAACAGTTTATTAGCAAGATAAATCTGTTTTAAATTAAATTTTTTATATAAAAAGATATTAATATAAAAACAAAGTTATATTTAATCATAAACAACTGGATAATTTCTAAAATTTTAAATAATAATTTTTAAAATGAAAATATTCCGGGTAATAATTATCTAAATAAAGTAAGCTCACTTAAAAATACACTTATATATGGGTTTACAATAATTGAAAACATAGAATTGGCATACATATTTTAAAAGAGTAATATACAGACTTATATACAGTATCGGGGTTTTTCATGTTTTAAAAAAATAGCATTATTTTGATATAATAAATTTATGCATTACTTTTTCATGTTGCATTTAAATTAAAAAATACTAAGTTAAACTAATTTTTTTTTATTAAACATCTTAAAATACAAATTAAAGCCAATAATTTGTCAAAAATAAATAAAAAATAAAAAAATACCGTAAAATCTCGTCAACAACCGCGGTAAATACAAAAAATAAGTGGAATTTGATTTTGAATAACAAGGTGCGGCTTTTGTACGAGATTTTAGTTTAGTCTGATCTCTTGTATAAACCACACCACGTAATTCAAAATAAAATTCCATTTATTTTTCGTATTAACCGCGGCTTGTATACAAGATTTTAGAGTAGTCTGATCTCATGTATAAGCCATACTACGTAATTCAAAATAAAATTCCACTTTTTTTAGTTTAAGCCGCGGCTTGTATACGAGATTTTAGAGTAGTCTGATCTCACGTATAAGCCACACTACGTAATTCAAAATAAAATTCCACTTTTTTTTTGTTTAAGCCGCGGCTTGTATACGAGATTTTAGAGTAGTCTGATCTCATGTATAAGCCACACTACGTAATTCAAAATAAAATTCCAC
>CAKKLC010013820.1:0-17814 GCA_918559645.1 Ceratonova shasta
TGACATTTCAAAAATTACAGAGTATTTTATTTATGAGTTAAATATGATTTTAATTGGAATAAACAAGAAATGGACATTTCAAAAATTACAGAGTATTTTATTGATGAGTTTAATAATATTTTAATTGTAATAAATAAGAAAGAAATGTCAAATATTTAATAAATATTTTATTAAAATATTACTTAATATGATTGTAATAAACTTTGCAACAAAATTACAGAGTATTTTATTGATGAGTTTAATAAGATTTTATTTAGAATAAATAAGAAATTGACATTGCAAAAATTAATTAAAAATTTTATTAAAAAGTAATTAATATTTTTCCGTTTTATTAAAGTTTAATTTAAATAAAATTGATGACTTTTCGTTAAAATCATCTTTAGTATCGGCCTTGGAATTGAAAAATAATTTGTTGAATATTGAAGCTACTTGAAAATGATATAATTAATGATTTAAGAAAAAAATTCTATTAATCTGGGGTTTCAACACAGAAAAAAATGGAAACTTAACACTTTATTTATCTAAATTTTTCTGAAATAGTAAACTTAGTAACAATGATCTTTAATAGATCCTAGATATAATATATTTTCCCAAAGTTTCCAAGTTTTCCTAGTTTTTCACTTACTTTACATTTATTTTTTAAAAATTAGTGTTTCATCAATTCATTCATTTGCACAATAACATCTGTCATCTTTTTTTAGTTTCATATTTATATTATACAAATTATTTATCAATTATAATTATAATTTTTCCCCATTTACATTGAAAACATCTTATTAGAATATTTTAAGCAATTTAAAGAACGTATTTAATCTTTATCATTATAAGTTGGAAATATTTTTAAATAATTCCAAATATAACTTTTATAAAGGTAATTTTAATTTATAATTGATAATTAACTACTTTAATAGATATTAAAATATTCTACATAATTATAATGTATTTTATTGAGTGTTCTTATTTCATAAAACATCATTATACTCTAAACTTTAAAAATTTACTTTATATTTATTTTAATTTTTATTGTATACTAAATTATAATTCCATCAAAACTATTAGAATTCAAAAACTACAATTAGTTTAATTCTTTTAAGATATTTTGGTTATTTATAATTCTATTAATTTAAGAAATTTTTTAATGAGCTTCCATAAAAACTTAAAAGATAATATACTATTAAATTTTCAAATGATTATAGTTTATGTATTGATTTTTTTATTCATTAAGATTTTCAACTAAATATATTATATTCATTTAAAAGTATAAATAATTAATCATTATATAAATTGAAATACCATTTTAACAAAATTTTAAAATAGAAAATCAATTAATTAAAATGATATAAATATTCTTTTCTTAACTTTAAAATTATATTTTTACTTTTAATTAAAATTACATATAAATTTTTATTTATATTACATTCTTTAAAACAAATTATCTTGGAAAATTATTGTTTAGTTATTTAACATAAAAAAGAGCACTATATTAAAACTGATTTTTAAAAATTAATTATATTTTTATAAAAAATAAGTGTATATATGTATTTTGTGATTATTAACAGATATAAAAAAAATATCTAAAAGAAGAATATTTAGTTATTGAAATTAAATAGTTGGAATCATTAAATAAATCAACTACAGTTCATTTAGATTGAAAATCAATTTTTTAATTTTACGGAAATTTATTTAAATATTTTATAAAAAATAAAGAATATATTTAATTTTATTACGAATTATTTAAGGATCAAAAATTATTTTGAATTAATAATCATTTTTTTATATAGAAGAATTATTTCTATTAGCGAATGCATTTGCTTTTTAATAAATTGCTTAATATTTTACTCTTAATATATTTTTTATTAGATAATATCTAACAACCTATATTATTATATTTATTGTGAAACCAATTACAAAATATATTAACACTAAAGAGAAATATGTGATTGTATATTGAAGTTAGCAAACAAAAATTTTTACATATTCTTGAATAGATTTAATTATTTGGGTTTAAAAATTGGAGAATATAATATAAAATGAAATATGAAAATTTTAAATAATCAAAATTATAGTCATTTTTATTTTTTTCAAACTCTAAAGACTTTAAATAAATTAAATGTAAAAATTCTAGATAGAATTAAATAATGCATTATATTTTATTAAGAATCAACATGTAATAATGAATATGAATTTTTTATGGATTTTTGAAAAATCTGCTTATAGGATATTTTAAAATTATCAATAGACTTAACTTATTATTTATATTAGATTTCATAACTTTTTTTAATTAAAAATCAGAAATATTGTGAAATTAACCCTACTGATAAGATTTCTAAGATGAATTTTAAAAAACTATTTTTTTTAATTTCATTATAAGAGAAATGAGGTATAAAGTTTTTTTTAAATTCACAAAATATTTTTCCATGGCCGTAATCATAAGAAAAAAGCCAACTATTAATGCAGTATATTTGAGAAATGGTATATTAAATGATTTAAAACATGGTACAGATAATTTGAAAGATAATTTTGATATCTGACTGTTGGAAGTAACTAATAAATAATTCACATTAACAGCACATCATTCTTTTTATAATTATAATGTATGATATAGTATAATGATATAGATGAAAAGAATGTAAGATAATGATAATAGATATTTACATTAATAACTTTAAAAAATTTGCTATTATAATTAAATGAGTATACATCATGTTTTTGTTTCATGATGTTAAATAATAAGAATGATGAGTAATTTTATGAAAAGTTAAAAATTTAATTTATCATAAATAAGAATGTACTTAAAAAATAATTTGAGTTTTTTTCAACAGAATTATCACAGTAAAATTATTTTAAAATTAAATTAATATTTTTTAAAAGACCCTTTTAATATTCCATAAATCAACATATATTATTTTCGGATATATAATAATATATATATTAACTAATTTTTTATATTTTCCTCTTCATTTTATGAACTATAGCATGCTAAATTTTAAATAAAAATATGAATATGAGGTAATTGAAATATAAAGCTTATTTGTATATAATAATTATCATTAAGTTCCCTTAAATTAATAAATAAATATTATTTTTTTAGAAACTTGACAAGAAAATAATTTAATTAAAGTCCAAATTTTAGTATAATATTTTAAAATATTCTATTTTAGATATTTTTATGTGATTATAATTGAATTTTTTTTATTAATATTTTATCAAGTTTATATAGTTGTGTTATTTAAACCATGATACTATAATAACACTAGAGTTTTTGGATCAGGTCTATTTATTTCCCCATTTTTCGATTAGGTCTATTTTTTCCCAGATTTAACTCGATAAAGGGGTATTAACTACAAAAAGAGCTGATTTTTTGTATGAATTCTGTTTTAAATTTAACAACAGAATTAATTTATATGAAAAAATCATAAGTTTAATTAAAATTTAAATGTTTTATTTTTTTTTTATTCAAGTCTATTTATTTTTTCCTGACGGGGAAATTTAAAGACTTGATCCGAGTTTTGCATATATAATTTAATTATTTATTAGTACTGATGTAATAATTAAATCATCTATAATGTATTTTTCATTACCCTAATTTGAATTTTTATTCTAAATATATAAAATTTTTATGTAAGAGACTCAAATTACATAATTAAATATGTTTGAAATGTTGGTTAGCAAAATTATATATGTTTGGAATGTTGATTAGTAAAAATACATAATTATATATGTTTGGAATGTTGATTAGTAAAATTAAATAATTAAAAATGTTTGAAATATTGATTAGTAAAATTATATATGTTTGAAATGTTGGTTAATAAAATTACATAATTAAATATGTTTGAAATATTGATTAGCAAAATTATATATGTTTGAAATGTTGGTTAATAAAATTACATAACTAAATATGTTTGAAATATTGATTAGCAAAATTATATATGTTTGAAATCTTGATTAGTAAAATTACATAATAATATATGTTTGAAATATTGGTTAATAAAATTACATAATTATACATGTTTGAAATATTGGTTAGTAAAATTATGTATGCTTGAAATGTTGGTTAATAAAATTACATAATTAAATATGTTTGAAATATTGATTAGCAAAATTATATACGTTTGGAATGTTGATTAGTAAAATTACATAATTAAATATGTTTGATATATTGATTAGTAAAATTACATAATTATACATGTTTGAAATGTGCTTGATAAAATTACATAATTTAATATGTTTGAAATATCGATTAGTAAAATTACATAATTAAATATGTTTGAAATATTTATTAGTAAAATTAAATATGTTTGGAATGTTGATTAATAAAATTACATAATTATATATGTTGGAAATATTGATTAGCAAAATTACATAATTAAATAAGTTTGAAATATTGATTTGTAAAAATACATAATTATATATGTTTGGAATGTTGATTAGTAAAATTACATAAATTAATATGTTTAAAATATTGATTAGCAAAATTATATACGTTTGGAATGTTGATTAGTAAAATTACATAATTAAATATGTTTGAAATATTGATTAGCAAAATTATATATGTTTGAAATATTGATTAGTAAAATAAAAAATTATTCTTATGAGTTTATTTACAATTTTCTTGTATCTAAAATTAATAAAATTTGAAAAAACTATAATCTAATTATATCATACCAACAAATACATTAAAAGAAAAAATACCTCAATTAAAGTTTAATAAACAAATAATGTATTAAATTTTATTAAAATAGTCATTTTTATTCTTTTTTGTAGATTTTATTAAGATAATTATAATTGTATATTATAATTTAATCATCTACAAACTAAGTTTAATTTATCATAACTATACTGGTATAAGTTTCATGGTGTAGTTGGTTATCACGTCTGCTTAACACGCAGAAGGTCTCGGGTTCGAATCCCGATGAAACTAATTATTGTTACTTTTAAATTAATTAAATACTAACTAAATTATTAAATTACAGTGTTTTTCGATCAATTAAGTCAATGTTGCAATTATTTAAGTTAGTGTTGCAATCGATCAAGTCAGTAAAAAATTATTTAAAAAAAACAACTAAATAAATTTGTTAAATAGTTTTCACACATGTCAGAAGCATGTAATTTTAATCATAACTTGTCAGATGAAATGCATGATAAGTCGCTGAGCTGAGGAAACGAGAAAGAGGAGAAACAACAAATCTCAAAAATTACCAGTTGGTCTGTTTCTACTGAAATTAGACAACCTATTATTTATCTTGCACTTGTAGGAAAGGAAGTACCACAATTTCAAGAATTCTTTGCTTACCAAGAACAACTGTTTCTTCGATTTTTTAAAAGTTTTACTCAACAGGAGAAGCTCAAACAAAAAGCCGTGGAAGAGATCGTCAAGTAAAATTGACTTTTAAGGAAAAAAATGTTGTTTGTAATTGTGTGATGAGAATTATCTTCTTACTCTGAAAGATATAAAAAATCGTGTCGAAAGAATTGGAGAAGTTTCATTACACCTGAAAGAACGTTATTCCTTTTCCAGTTGCACGAAATACAGAGCGTATAATTGAAGCTTGAATTATTAATGCTAAAGAGTAACATTCGCTGAAACAAACTACACCTAAAGAGTCTTTTTTTTTGTTTTTAGACGAAGTTGATTTTAAAGTATGCATGCGTCCTAAAAGAGGAAGGTCAATAGTTGGAACATGCGCTACAACTACAGTAAATCTGCCAAGAAGTCGGAACATTTCAGTGGTTGTTGTTATGAACAGAATAAATTGCTGTATCATAAGGTACAAATCCGCGTGTTAAACGGTTGAAAATTTTTAATGCTGTTTGAGTAAACTCCGAGAAAAATGTGAGTTGAGTGGAATTATCTCTCTTGTTTTTGATTCTTGACAACGCAAGATTTCATCATTATCACAATCTTAATTTTAATGAATTTTTTGTTTTATAGCTTCCTCCTTATATCCCTTTTCTGAATCCGTTCGAGAATTGCTTTGGTAAATAAAAAATATTGCGATTAGAAATAAATGTGTAGACGAGGCAGAGTTTAAAAGTAGAATAAATTATCATTTCATAAAATAACATCATCTCATTTTAATCGTTACTATCTAAACATGTTGAAATATTTAAATATGTCAGTAAATGCATGAAATTATTTTAAGGTAATTAAATTTTCGTGGTTTTTATTTGACTTTTTCGGTTGCAACACTGACTTTATTGATTACAAAATTGACTTAATTGATCGAAAAACATTGTAAATGCTTTATAAATTAAAATTAACTTTCTTTAATTTGAAAAATTTTCCATTTCTTATGTAAAAAATATATCCCATTTCAATCAAAAAATTTTAGATTCCGATAGTTATTTCTTTTAGATAATAATCAGATCTCATTTTCTAAAAAAAAATCCTGTACATTATTTCGATACATAAACTCTCAAATAAAAAAATTATCATTCTTTGATTTATACTGATTTCTATTATGTAATGTATATCCCCTTTGAATAGAAAGATTTCATTAGTAAGATGAATATATGCGTGTAGATATAAGGTAATTATCAATTTATAATTTAGATGAAACTATATATAGCTTTTATATATAAATGCATGTAGCTTAAAATGTTTATTCTTTAATTTATACTAATTTCTAATGTGTTATATATACTTTTAAAATCAAAAATTTTTATGATAAAGTTGCTTATCTTATTTGGACAATAAGCAAATATTAGTTTATAATCAAAATAAAACTATATTTAATTTTAATATAAATTCTCTTTATATTAAAATCAATAATCCTCTTTGTTTATTCTTATTTCTAATTCTAATGTTTATATACACCCCTTTTTCGAGGAACTATCTACATAGTAAAGTTTTTTTTATAACTTATGTTTAATAAAATGTTCTCAGTTTATAATCAAGATAAAACTATATATTTTTCTGGATAAATATGAATTCTTTATAGTTTTCTTTGATTAATAATTTTTTATTACTGCTCTTTTTTTATTTTAAATAACTTTTATGATTAAATTAATTATTGTTATTATTTTTCAGTCATAAGGTTTTGATTTGAACTGCTATTGGACTTCATTTATTGTGACTATTAAACTTATTATATATTAAAAATGTTTATATTCATTATACATAGTTTAAAAATCAATTTTCTCGTTTCAATAAATCAATATTTAAAAAAAGTTATCGTTTTCAAATATTTTTAAATATTGGTTTGATAAATATACTATTAAATTTTTTAAAAACATATGTATATTTAATAATTTTAATGAAAAATAACGATTTACATCTATATATATACCAAATTAATTTTTTTTTGTAGAAGTTTTAGATTTAAAATCAATTCATTTGTTTAGATAAATCAGATCAACATATAAGCTAATATTTAAACTAAATTCTTCTTTTTTAGTCAATATTTTTACATTTTAGCTGAAATAAAAAAGAAAACTTTTTAAATAATTATGCTAATATCATTAATAATTAATATATCTATAAATAGTATAGATTTAATGTTTGTTCATCTTGGTTATATAATTTTTATAAATTAATTAGACTTAAGATTCTGAATTATATTTATAAAATATTTAATTATTTACATATAAGGTGATCAACGATTAATATCAAAACATATTCTTCAATGATTTATAATAAATTTCAAAATTAAAATACATGTCTTTAAAAAATATAGCTTTTTTATTTAAAAATACTTGCAAAATATTTTATTAACAACATTTTGGAAAAAATTATACATAAAATTCTATTCTTACCAGTTCGTTGAATTCTATATATTTCTTGTTAACTTTAATCTCATTAGTCATCTAATACCTTTTAAATTTATCTATTTTTCATTTTGAATTATTTTCTGTAACAAAATATTTAAAAAATTTCATTATTTTATTATCGTGATACTTTCAATTGAGATTTAAACAAACCGTAAATTAAGAAAAAATTTAATAAGAATATAGTGTTTATTTAAGTTATGCTTCTCGATGGTATCACATGCATCATACAAGTTAATCTTGATTATATTAAGATAAGCTGTAAATTTGTTTCAAAATTTGAATAATCGAATTGATCTTACATACATGTTTTGATCTTTGGAGAATTAATATTAACAAAATATAATAAGAATATAGTGTTTATTTAAGTTATGCTTCTCGATGGTATCACATGCATCAAACAAGTTAATCTGCATTATATTAAGATAAACTGTAAATTGGGTTTAAAATTTGAATAATCGAATTGATCTTACATACATGTTTTGATCTTTGGAGAATAAATTAAAAAAAAAAAGCAATATCTTTATTAGAATAAAAATATTTATAATGAATGCAAGTATTTATTACTACAATTTTAATTTTATTACTTATATTATGTATCAAGAATTTATTTTATAAATGCAAATGGTATAGATTAAAGTGTCAAATTTTATTTTATAAAATTTGCTAGTCCCAATTTCAAGTTTAAAAAATAATTCAACATTAAAATTTAAAATAATTACTCAGACCTTAAATATTTAAAAAAATAACAACAAAACTTTAATATTAGAACCATATGAAATAATAACTCTAGATAATTTTTTCTTATAATTTTGAAATTAATAACAATATTAATTTTGTAATATTTATCTCTTATGTTTTTTAAATAATATTTTATTACTAATTCATTTTATAAATGTCTCTAAATATATATAAAGCTATAATTTCCATATAATTACAAAATTCATCTAAGAAATAATAATTTCAGTTAGCGTTTGGAAATTTTTATGTCATTTTTCAAATCTTGAATATATTTATTAAATAGATTCTTAGTAAAGTGTTTTTTAAACAAAGATATCATTTTAATTGATAATACTTACATAAATCCCCAAAATAAGTTCATGATATTGTATATATTGACTGAAACAACAATAATTATAATTCTTCTCAAGTTACACTTTATCAATATAATTTGATTCAAATAAATAAATTTTATTATTTTTTTATTCATACAGGGATATTTTTTATTTTAATTACAGAATTCATTATAAATATTCAATTTATTTCATATTTTTATAACATTCATTCTGACACATGTAAAATAGATATTTTGTATATCTGGGAAAAATGAATAAAAGTTGTAGAAAAAACTTTAGAAAAGTCAATATTATTAATTATTTTAAAAGTTCTTTTTAAGTTGAAACCAGATATAAGATAATATTTTAAAAATTGTATTCTTGGTGGCAGTACAAAAGTTAAACATTACTAATTCCAACTCCCACATCTGAAGCAGTTTAAGCCTACTGTTAAATTTCCTTTAATATTTTAATAATAGTTTTTTCAACAAATAGACTATAAGTTTAAGTATTTTTTAGCTTTCTATTTGATCATCTTTAGTTGTTTTCCATAAAAATTATATATTCTAATAAAAAATGTCAATATATTTTATGTATATTATACATGAAAACTCCTGAACTCCATCAAAAAAAACCAAACCTTGCGGTCAGTTTCAAAAATCAATTGTTTGTCTTCCGCATTAACTCCATTTGAAGAATTTATATGTAATAACTTTTCATTTTAATAGAATTATCAGTAACTTATTATACTCTATATATCAATGATTTATCTATTGACCGTGATAAAAATATAAGAACCTGATTTTAATTTTTATATCACCCTATTTAAAACCTCAATCAGTATAAATCTACTTTAATATTATTTAATCTAAATAAAAATGGCATAAAAATAATACTGAAAGTAATTATTTAAATTCAATGTGATATTTTTATAATATTTCCTGCAAATAATGTGCTTTTTAATTATATTAAACTGAAAAAAAATGACCAATAATTACTTTTTTAGGTACCTCTTAGAAACTCTAATGTCTAAAATTACTGATTTTCTTTGGAGAATGCAGGAATTTTCATTAAACTTAATAATAAGTTTTTAAATGGTTTATTAATATAAAAAAAATTATCATTTTATTATTTTTTTTTATTTATTTGTTATTTTCCCCATTTAAACCTATTGGTTATTTTTCGCCCTTAAAAATAAAAATTATTTTGATTAAAATATATTTTGTTTAAAATACTTAATCAAAAAGTTAACATTTTATAATCATAATAATAACAAAACTCTATTATATTCTTAGAAAATCATTTTAATAAACATATAAATGTAAATAACTTAATAATTAACCCAAAAGTTAAATGAGTTCGATGCAATTCTCCAAAGTTCTCTCCAATAATAAATCTTTACACAACCTTTCATAGAATTATATTTTTAAATTTTCTCCAAGAACATCATTCATTATTTTTATTCCGTTTTTACATTTATTTCAGTAGCTTTTAATGCTTTGAGTATTAAGTTGAGTTTCAGGATCCAAAAAGTGCAAGGTAAGGTTGACAGTTAGATGTTAATATCCAATTTCATTTATTTTATTATAAGCTTTCCACTGGTCACTCATAATTATTAATCCTTTTGTACAGACAGGCGATATAATTGGTAGCAGATTGTCTGTTGATCTGTCTGGAACTTATTGCATAGATATTTTTGCTGGTGTATATGAGGTATCAGCGATTCCAAATACCCATATTTCATCCTCTTTTGCCCGCCCTCGCTGATACTTTAGCATGTGCCTAAATAAACTCTCATCAGTTTGGCATACTATTCCATTTCTCACCAAAACTATTAGATTCTAAATATTGCTTGCAAGCTAGACGAGTGTCGTCATATAAGTCTATTAGAACTTTTTCATCAATATCAGTTTCTTTTAATTTCACTATGACTCATTTCACCTAGCCAATACAAAACCAACTGCAATCCTACTTTAAGATCAAATCAGTATCATTGAAATATGGACCCTATTCTGATGCTTTTATACTTTTTATACTCAATGCAGTTAAAAATCATACATCGTTACTCTTTTCTATCCTTGTTCCTAGTGTATGGGTTTAATATCATGGTACTAACGCAGATACCACAGTTGTTTAGCTGCTTAAGAATAACAATTTGTTGAAAATAGTTATTTAAATCCTTTCTATCACCATTAAACAGAGGTTGGATCGTCATCCTATAAAAATTTTATCTCATAAGGATTTAATTAAAATTTAAATTTGTTTCACCTATTGATTTTTTAACTCTCAAGCTTTCTTTTATAGGAGTGACCATAACAATTTTAGCTCTAATTTTCTTTATTTTATAAATAATTCTAACCAAAGAGAAGTAAGTATAATTTATTGTTGTTAAAAAATTTATCAAAAATTAATTTTTAGATAAAAAGTTTACTCTTAATATAACCTATTAAATATGGTATCCATTATAGAATTTTATTTAAAATAAATACTTAATAAAATATAATAAATAATTTTTAGCATAATAAATACTTTTAAATTTAAAGTATTTTTGAAAATTGTTTTTCACCTTGTGTTTTCTCAATATTAAATTTTAAGTAAAATAAGTAATTACTAGTTTATTTAAAATAGCCCCAGAAGCAAAAGATTATAATTGTTCTTTTATAGTTCTGAAAATTTATATAAACAAACCCTTTTGTAATTAGAGGAAGAAAAAGTTTATTTTGAATATATTTTTTAATGTTTGAATTTATATTTGAGAATGAAAACATTAAAAATCTTTATATATTTTTGAAAAATAAACTTTTTTAGGTCTTTAGATATCCACATCCTACAATAAAAATTTTTATTAGTTCCTATACACAATTATAAATTGATTCATATAAAAACAACATATAATAGAACTAAAATTTTAGGTATAAAATAACAGTCTCATAAATCTAAAAACAGAATCATTAAGATTTTAAATAGAATGAAAATTTACTGAGCTTTTAGTTATTGATTTAGACTAAAAGTTAAAACTGCAAATATATTAAATTTTTCTATTTTCAGTTATAAAATAAATATAAACCTTATTTTTTGATTATAAAATTGGATTAGAATAATAATATTTAACGTTTTTTTCCAAAGATAAAATATGTATATTTGATTACATTTAATCATCTAGTTAAAAACCCATAGCTGACAAATTGTATTTATAGATTACGTTTACAAGAATAAATTATCATAAAAGACTTTGTTCGTCATATTCAAACGCTTTATAATTCTTATTATATAATTTGTATTCAAAAAATATTAGTATTTTCTAGTATATTTTTAAGTTTAAAAAAATAAAAGTTGTTAAAATCGTATTTTTAGTCGATAAAAATTTAAATTATGTAAAATAATGACTAAAATAAATTTATAGAATCCTAATAAGATTTAAATCTATCATTTATATGACAAAATAGATAAAAATATCTATAAAATCAGATATCTATAGTTTTTTCTATCTACTGATTTGGTATAAATATATTATCATTTAACTCTATTTATTATTATGTGTTCGGTAATATATCCAGAAATTAAATCTGATTTTTTATTTGCTATTTTTCTATACTTTTATTTTTAGTTTTCTCAAATTAATAAAGTCAATATAATATATTCTTTTTTTTCGTTTAAAAATTTATATTAACGGACAGCAACTCTATGATAAGAGTTAAGATACTTGAGTAAATCTATACACCCTAATCATATTTATTAATTTTTCGTTCCAAATAAAAAGTTATAATATTCATATCTATAATAGCGTATTTATTTCTTGTGATTATTTCCATGAAGATATTTCCTTTTTGGTAACTCTACGAATAATATTTATTTTTTTTATTTTGAAAAGAATTTTTTATTAAATTTTGTTGTATATTTTAGAAAGTATTTTACTTAAATATGTCATAATAATAATTTAGCTAATCACATATATATTATTATTAAACATCTAGTTTTTGAAACGTAAGATGTTATGAATATAACTTCTTCACTAAAATACATTATTTTAAATATCTTATAAACCTTATATTTACATATATATGTATATGAATATATTCTAATATTAAATAAGTTTTACTATTTATTATGAATTCTGTTGATCATTTACATATTGATTCCACACATAAAAAAGCAAACTATTAGTAATGGTTTAAATTTTGAAGAAATTCTATAAATAATTTCTTTTTAAAATATATTAAACTTAATATACATAGTATAAGTAAATCAAAATAATAATACCCATATTCAAAATTTGTTCTTGCATAGTGAATTTTTGAATTCATATTTTTTCATTTAAAAATAATATTAAACCTGTAGATGGATTTATAAAATATAGATTAGCTTTAGCAAAAATATGCATTAATTTATGTTGTGAGTTTGTATTTTCTAAGTTTGATTTCATTTATCTTTAGTTAAAATACCATGGGATATGATCTAAATTTACGTGTTTTTTAAAAATTTGGATTATTTTTTTTAATAAAAAATTGTTCATTATTAATAATTAATAATTTATACATAATTTAGACTCTAGAAACAAAGCACTCGTTATAGGTTTCTAGATATCCTTATTAATATTAAAGATTATTAAAATTCGGTATTCTGACTTTGTTCAAATAATTTAATATAAATACTTAAACCTGAAAAAGATTAATAATTCATAAAAAAAACGTCTTCTACCCAAATATCTTAAATTTATTTAAATTACTGTAACTTACCTATCTTTCACAGTCTTGTTATGATGATAACGAATTTACTATGATATCCAACAAAAAAACTGATTTAAAAATGATCTAAAAATTACTTATAATTTAATTTTTTCATTATATTCTTTATTATTCTCAATTTAAATTTTTACCCTTATTTTTTGAATTTTAAGGTATGCTGGATATCTCCATTAGTATAGATGGATTCAAAAAATGAATATTATCAACGGAAAATTTTGTGTGTCAATTTATGTGAAGTTTTATTTTTAAAAAGTTAAATTTATAATATTTTCAAATTCGATTTTTTAATATTTTTATATTTAAACAATTCAAAAATTAGCTTTTAATTGGTATATATTTTTTTAAAATTATTATTATTCATCGCCCTCGATTTACTATTGAAAGGTTTTAAAAATAAAAAATTCATTTTTTTTTTAAATTTTATATAAATTAAGAAAAAAATAAGTATCTATATATTGCTGTTTTATTAATTGTTATATTATCTTTTATTTAAATCAACCTATTTCATGTAAAAGTTGGTTATCAAGTCTATTTAATACAAAAATAGAACTTTTTGAGTTTTGATAAATCTATTGTTGTTTTTAGAATTTATAACTCAAGAATATTGGTTTTATATAAGAATTTCTCAAATTTCAAAATTAAGATTCTTATGATTATTAATATACTTCGTTTTAGAGACTTTTTATAATTTCTTCAATTGAATTAAAAAATTTTCATATGTAGTTGGTTATTATATTTTTTAAAGAAACAAAGATTTCATTTGAATTTTGATAAAACTATATTAACTATTAGATTGATAACTTTATAAAAATATTATTTTTCTTTATAAATTATCCATATTTTAAAATCAACACTCTTATGGATATAAATATATTTAATTTTTATATTTTTATATTTTGTCTCTTTTTTTTAACAAAAAAGTTTCATGGTGTAGTTGGTTATCACGTCTGCTTAACACGCAGAAGGTCTCGGGTTCGAATCCCGATGAAACTATAGTTACTTTTAGTTTGTTATGTTCATAAGAATATAAAATTTCTGATAAATTCTCCTTATTTTAAAATCAAGATTCTTGGCGTTATTAATATACTCCATTTTTATGAGTTTTAAGAGTTTATTTTTTTTAATAAAAAAAGTTTTATGGTGTAGTTGGTTATCACCAGGGCTTACAGGATTTCGCAGCTAAAAAAATCTAATTTCCGTGCAAATATTTAGATATTTCCGAATAAGTCTTTATAATATTTTAGTAAAATCAGAAAGATTTATTATAGAAATTAAAAAAAATTTATTGTTTAGAAATAAACCTTTATAAGGCCATCAATATTTTCTGAAAGTAAGCTGTTTGTGGATGGCTTTAATAGCTTTTTTAAATGACTAAACGATCGTTTAACTTTTGCGCTACTTATTGGAAAAATAGGAGTTTTATTGCGTGTTGTGAGAGCTGTGGCAACTTTATTTTCATAGAACTCAAAAAGTCAGAAGGATTGCACAAGTATTTTCTTTTTTTAATTAAAAAAATAATTTCCCACTCATTTTCTTGAATCGTATTCGGTCAGTTTAAAAAAGTTTTGATTTTTAAAAAATTTGTAGTTTCATCAATTTATTGGCAAGGGTCTAATACTCTTATAATTTTAAGTCAATTAATTCCTGGCTGTTTGTTTCGACTTAAAAAGGAAATTAGCTTTTTATTTACCTTTGTAAAGGAGTCAGGGACTACGTTGTCTTGAATTTGAACAGAAATAAAATCACATCTTTTTGAATTAAATCATAAAGCTTATTATATTGATGTAATGCAAATAGTCCTACATTTCCATTTTTCAATTTAATTAATTAAATCAGTAAAATTTGTTGCCACCAGATTGATTTTTGCTTCTAAATTTTAATCATTTAATAGAATATTTAGATCTGCTACTCCTTTAGATTCAATTTCTTCAACCAACTACTTTTTGATAAACTCCGCATTAAACTTAAAATAAAAAATATATTTTATCACATCAAACCAAGAATTACATCTTTTTATAACTGGTTATGATGGAAAAGACGGATTTTTAATATCAAATTAACTTAAACATCTTACATATCTATTTCTCCTTCCTAGATCTTTTACAAATATTCATTTCAACAAACAAAAAAATCCATCAATTACTGGCGAACATAGTCGGATTGCATTTCATGCTTATGACAATAAATGAACCAACCAATTTAAATAACAGCTTTTTTCCCTAATTGAGATAAAATTTTATTCCAAGCTTTTTTAAAATAACTAGCTCAACAGTTACAAACAGAAATACTGTTGTAAACTCAATATTGTAATTGGAGCAGCATTAAATTAAAGCTTGCCAAACTGTAGCTGAGTTGCATTTTTCCTTTATAATGGATGTTCCAACATATGCTTTTTGTTCAACTTTATCGGATAATTAAAAGCAGCCTAATCTTTTAAATAAAATATCTAGTATCAGCCTGATCATAATAACTGTAGATTAATCTGCTATAATTGCTATAAAGGAATATTTATTAAAAATATTACTTAGTTTAACTTGCATAGAAGAAATTACTTCTGGTATTTTTTTTATTAAATCCAGTTTGGACCTGTAATACATTATCCTGTATGTATTTTGCTAAAATTTCCTTCATAACAAGATTTTGTATTTTTTCTAATACAATATTGCATTTTACCATCATTTCTACAAGATAAAATTTCAGATTTTTTTCTATTATCTTGTAATTTATCAATCTGTTGAATCGTACCTTTAATAGACCTCTGTCTATTAGTTATGCCTTTTAACTTCATAAATTAGATTTTAGTAAATTTCTTGCCTGTATATGACTGTTTAAATATTCATTTATTGTTTGTTTTCGTAAATGGCGAATTGAACTGTTTCGTGCTTTGGAAAACAAAATCAGCCATCTTCATAAAATAAATCATCTTCAAACTCTAAAATGCGAGTTCTTTATGATTTTTGGGACAAATTATTGCTCTTTTTAATAAACTTTCTAACAATAACAAAAATTTTTATTGAAATAAAAAATCCGAATTTCGCGAAATTCTTGAGTAGTCCACACAATCCTGTTGGTACTGGTTATCATATCTGCTTAACACGCATAAGGTCCATGGTTATAATATTGATGAAACTATAGCAATATTTAATTTTTAAATTAATCAAAATTTACAAATTTATACATAAATCACCCATATTTTTAAATATTTATATTTTAGTTTGTAAATTATGAATTATTATATTTTGGTTTTAAATTAATAAGTTTCACAAAGTATTTGATTATTATCTTTTCTTAAACACACAAAAATACTCTTAAAATTGTGAAAAGTTTTATTTTTTTTTTGTAAAAATCATAATAGTTTTTGATATACACATATCAATATTTTAAAATTGATTTTTCTTTGTCTCTTTTATGATTTTTTATATTTCCTTCTTAAATCATCAAGTTTCATGGTGTAGTTGGTTATCACGTCTGCTTTACACGCAGAAGATCTCGGGTTCGAATCCCGATGAAACTAAAGTCACTGTTGTATTTTTAAATTCATAAAAGTTTATGAATTTATAAATAAATCACCCATATTTCTTAATATAGATATTTTTGTTTGTACTTTATGAATTTTTATATTTTTATTTTAAATTAATAATTTTCAAAGTATTTGATTATCATCTTTTCTTGAAACACCAAATTACTCTTAAAATTGTGAAAAAAGTATACTTTTATTTTGTAAAAATCATTATAGCTTTTGGTAAGACATATCAATTTTTAAAAATTGATTTTTCTTTGTTTCTTTTTATGATTCTTTTTATTTCCTTCTTAAATCAACAAGTTTCATGGTGTAGTTGGTTATCACGTCTGCTTAACACGCAGAAGGTCTCGGGTTCGAATTCCGATGAAACTATAGACACTTATGTTTTTAAATTCATAATAATATTGATTTTCTGATAAATTATCGATATTTTTCAATCAAGATTTTTGGCGTTATTAATATACGTCCGTTTTATAATTTTTTAGAGTTTGTTATTATATCATCAAGTTTCATGGTGTAGTCGGTTATCACGTCTGCTTTACACGCAGAAGGTCTCGGGTTCGAATCCCGATGAAACTATAGTTACTTATATTTTTAAATTCATAAGAATTTTGATTTTCTGATAAATTCTTCATATTTTAAAATCAAGATTTTTGGCGTTATTAATACACCTCGGTTTTATGATTTTTTAGAGTTTGTTATCAAATCATCAAGTTTCATGGTG